>JANIJG010025774.1:0-106576 GCA_024611175.1 Megaceryle torquata
TGGGAAGACTGGTAAAATACTATGTGTTGGTTGTTTTTTGTTTTTTTTTTTTTTTTTTTTTTGTTTGTGTGGGTTTTTTTTTTTTTTTTTGGTTTTTTTTTTTTTTCGTTTTTTTGTTTTGTTTTCTTTTCTTTTAACATTTTAAGTATGACCCTGTGCTACAGTTCACGAAGTCAGAGCTGTGAATCCCCACTCCCCTGAGGTTTTGAACTAGCTGCCTTCATCTCTGGGATAATACGCCAAGAAAACTCCCCGGATTTATGAAACCCCAGCCTGACTGGATTATGCTAGCAGTATATTTGGAAATGCAATTGCTCTCTTGAAACCAAAAATAACAGTGCACTATCTTTCATATGGCTCTCATACTGCTGATACAGCTAATGATTAGAGAAGCTTTGGAAAGAGTTATAGCAAATCATAAAAATAAATCTGAACTGAGGTAATAATTCAAGAGGAACCTTTGGGAAGTTGAGGCACATCATGTTTTCTTGATGAGAGGTCACTCAGCCTTCATACTTTCTTACTCTAGTCAGTTAATTCCGTACAGCCTGCATGCTAGTGCCCTGTATCCAGTTTAACCTAACCAAAGCTTTATTTTTCAAGGGATTATATTTTGTAGCATTCTGACAGTCTGCTTTTAGAGTTACTGACAGCTGTAGATGAATTTTGAAAGGTGGATTAGTCTTCTTCCCTTCTTTATACCTTGCGTCGGCAGAGCTCACTTGCAGTACGGATGAATATAGCCGTGCTGGGTATTGGCAGGGACATCACAGAGGCACCAGGGAATCCAGCACAACAGGCTGATGGCTTGGGCTCTAGTCAGTGTGACGGTATTTTGGTTGCAGACATGCTGCCATGGTGCCTAAAACACTAGACAGAAATCTGCGAGGGGAATTAGAAGATTGATGCTAAAATTAGAGATAATATAGTCTACAGTGGGATTTGATTTCTGAAAGAAACAGCCAAGTTTAAATCTTGAGGATCATCCTGCTACTAACAATGCTTAAATAGGTCTCAACAGGCAGGAGTTTGAAACGAGAGCCCCTGTGAATTACTGATGTGTTCATCTCTGCAATTACCTGCTGCGGGAGGGGGTGCGGGATGTGCGTGCTGGTGGTTAACAATGATGATGGTCCATAGCTGATACTGGCAACCAGGGTCCTTAGATTATGCAAATGACCAATGCATTATTAGTGAGGCACTCTTCAATTTTTAATGTAGTACATAGAAGCATAGTGATATTACTGCCATTATTTAATTAGAAAGTTGTCTGGGTAACCATTTGAATCCTACTTTGAATGTTTGCATGTTAATCACTGCTTTATACAAAGTTGGGAGTGCCCGGTTTCAATAACATCACGTGTAAATACTGTTGTCTTCAGATTGCTGAGACCTTTTAGCAATACTGAGGGGAGTGAAGCAGTCTGTATACAAATGTTTAAACTTCATTCTGACCTTGTAAATCCTGTTTTCTCCCCAAGTGCAAATCTGGTGCAATGCAAACAGCAGTGCTTCAAAAATAACCCTAATTAGCAATTAGCTGCAATAAATCAAACTTGGATGGTTTGCTCAGTGCTGTTGAATTTGATACTACATTATGGCCCAAGTTGTGTAATAGACATTTAACTGTTTTAGCTGGTAGCTCTGCTTTTCTCACATTAAGTAAAATATCTAAATGTTGTGTGAGTTTCAGCAGCAGTTTAGCTGATCGTGTAGTGGAGACATGCCTTCTGCATAAAGATAACAGATAAACTTAGATAACTGTGCTTCTGAGGCACCGACGTCTTTATTCAATATTAATAAATACAAAAATTCAGCCATTCTGATTTCCTTCTGAAATGCATCTAGTTTAAATATAATGATTTCTGATATCAACCAGAAAAAGTGAGAGTCATTAGAGGGATCTGGGGGCTAATTGGGCTTGTAAAAACGCAAATGGCATTTTGATGATGTTCTAACCAGAATGATGAGAAGTGCATTTTTGTGGCGCTGGATACATGATTTTTCTAAGGTCCTTTAGAAATAACTGGAAAGCTGTTCAGCATTTTATAACATGTCTCACGCTGTTTGTAAACATTGAAGGTGCAATTCTTTTCTGAAAACAAGAATGTGTGGTTATGAAGCAAACTCTTAGTGGTTCTGCATCTGCTGGTGGTCTCAAGTGTGGAAAGATGACGGTGGTCACCACAGCAGCAGTGAAACGCCTCCTTAGCACGAGATGGGGAGGCGAGTGTTAAATGTAACATTTTTATAAATTGCTTTTATTTTCCATAGCAGTGAAGGTTTAATGCACTTTTTTGTACAGCTGTAGGGCTCTGGCTGTGTGACTCCAGCAGTGTTTGGGCTCCGTAAGGAATGGCAACACCACTGTCCCCTGAGCACCTTTGGTAGGGAGTTGCCCTACAGCTGTCGACTTTAAGAGGGTGTTGTGGAAGCTAAGTCATTAATGGCTACTACACCAGCAGATTTTCATTCCTGGGATAGTAATTTAAGGGTAGAGTCCTTTGCTTTCAGTGGTTATGTTTTTGTTTTCATCTAGCTAGTTTGGACATTAATTGCACAAGTGAGTTCTTATTTACTTGCTTTGAATAAGTCTTTGAAATTTCATATCACTGTTAGATCAATATTTGGATTTTTGGGGAGTTTGTCATGGGTTTTGTCAAATTCAAATGTCAGTTTAATATCTAAAAACCAAACACTGATATATCAATGTCTTTAAAAGCAGTGATATTAATGAAACCTTATATTTTACACACGTAATATTTTACATAGTGTTTTTGTTTTGTTCAGTGCTTCTGTAAGCTACACAAATATTGTTCTTAGGCATCTGGGTCAGGTGTTGAGCCTAGGTTCCTGTTCCATTGATTCCCAATCTCATACCTTAGTTAAAAGATTACACTGACTGGATTGATCTTATTTAAATTTTCCCCAGTGTGAGCAGTGTGGCCTGATGGTACATTGAGGGCTTCTAAAACGGCCATAATTCATCTTCTGACTTGGTCAGACAATGTGATTTCTTCTGTTTAAAAAAGTCAATATTATATTATTGTGCAGGAAAAAATGACTTTAGTGTCTCTTATACCTCAGTTTCTTTGAAAGAGAGTGTAATTATTGGTACTAATTTAGATGCTGGATCCCTAATTTATCACTAGCTGTGTTCTCAGTGTATTTTACCTAATTCCTTTCCTGACTTT
The DNA here is from genome assembly GCA_024611175.1 of Megaceryle torquata. NCBI lineage: Eukaryota > Metazoa > Chordata > Aves > Coraciiformes > Cerylidae > Megaceryle > Megaceryle torquata. The sequence goes on from JANIJG010025774.1 coordinate 3,195, forward strand.
AATCTGTGCCTTACAGGACAATAATGCTATTCTTACAGGTCACTCTTTCTGTCATTTATGAATGGATTGTGAGGTTGTATCGAAGTGAGTACTGTACCCTTGTGTAAGGAAGGGGCAGAGAAAAGCAGGTAACCTGAGGTCTGATTTTGTTTGTAGTTGCAAGAGCTCTTGGTGGCTCTGTTCTAGTGGTTCTAGAAAAGCATTGCCTACTGCATGATGCAGTAGCAAAACAGATGGTTTGGTTTAGTGCTTTAATGAACTTTCGGGAGTAGGAAAAATACCACGATGTTCTTGCAAGGAAGCCCAGTAAAAGCTCTAATTCTAAGTGTACAGGTGGGGAGGCTCTTATGGGGTGAAGGCCATGAATTAGAAAAGCAGAGCAACATACAGGTGATGATTTAAATCTTAAATCTTTTGTTCTTATCATTCCTTATTGTTTCTGTTGAGCTTTCCTGTATGTCAGCACTCTGCTGAGGCTTCTCGTAACTAAGAGCTGGCAGTTGCTTTTAGGACGAGCTGCTGTTGTGCTGGTCTGGGAGGTGTCTGCGGTACCGACTCCCAACGGGGCTGCCTGCTTGGCCAGGCGCCAAGGTTGCCTGTGTGGGTTCCTAACCTCTATTCTACTCTTCCATATATTATAAATAGATTTGACCGAATTTATTAGTCAAATTAGGTCCTCTGCAATAACTGTGGTTTAGGATTTCCAGCAAACAAAGAGGAGTGTTGTCTTTCTCTGCATGTTTTAGGTGTTGCGATAGCTTGCTTCGAATTTGTATGCAAAGACATTTTCAGTCTATCTTGAAGACAGGTAGTTTCACTTTGAACTGTACTTTAAAGGATGCTGGCTCTTATTCAAGTAATAAGTGAAATCCTTTAACAACTCCAACCTTACCCTGGAATTTGTGTTGTCTTCTCCATAGCTTACTCCACTCATAACTGCCTGTATGTCATGTAGTAGCAAAGATGCTGACAGCGTTGTCAGCACCAGCTGTCCCTCTTTGTAGCCATTTCTTGTACTGAATTATTTACTACTGGGATTTATGCTATGTATATAGTGTAAAAGTTTTATCAGTTGCGCACGTAAGCCAGTACTGGATGCAGAGGTGGTCTCCAGAGTGTTAGAAGAATGCTAAAGGGAAGGACTTTCATTTAATTGTTTTTATCTGTGGCTCCAGATTTATTAATTCTTCTCTTTATCTGTAGTTTAACAAATAATGATTCTCCATTATTTGACACATTATATGGCTGAGTAATTATGTTCTAATTATGAAATCCCTTAACTGCAAGGTACAGTTTCATGAAAGGTTTGAGTCTTTTTGACTGCAGGCACATTTCCATGAACTCTTTTTTTCAAATGAATGTTAGGGTTCCCAGTACTGGAAACTTCAGATTCATAATGTGTTTCTTACTGTTCAGACAGTGAAACAGGAATGAATAATGAAAAGAAGAATAGAAAGGATTGAAGGGCAGCTGTTAGCCAGAAATCTTAGGTTAGTGCTTTCAGTACAGCCTGCAAGGATCACACTACTTAAACTTTAGCTGAACTGAAAGGGAGGAGGGTATCTGACTCATAAAATTACAGTGATATATTGAAACATAAGTAGGAGATTTAAGTAGTTTAATGTGCCAGTGACTAGCGTCATTTTTTGATGACTCTTTTCTGGATATCTTTCTTTAATGCAAGAAATTGCTAAAGCGCATCTGTTAGGTGGCTGTTATAATAGCTCAGTGCTTCTCCAAAGTGAAAGTCCACAGATGACATTTTAAAAATAATCCCCAACTTCGTAAAGGCTTAAAATGTAGTGAGAGCAACCCTAGTCAGGAGTATTAAAGTGGCCACCATGCCTCTTGGGTGGAGTATCTGAAGTGCTGCTGTTGTAGGTTCAGGGCCCATTTTTTACTGATTCTTTCCTGGGTGGAGACTTTGTGTTGTCTTACTAAGTGTGTGCAGGTAGAGTTACCACCCTTATATTTGTACAGATTATTTCCAGTAATCATGTTGTTTGAATGTTCGCATAGGTGACAGCCTTGTCCTTCCACTGGGCAGTTATCTGGCAAGACTGAGAGGAGTGCTTGAAGAAAACACCAGTGTGCTAGCAAAGCCCAGGGTGCCTGGTGTGTTCCATCAGTTTCAAGTAGTTTGAAAATACTAGCAAATGCATGAACCAGTGGCTTCATATGCTTTGCCAAAGGAAGTGTTTGTCAGCTGCCAGCTATTCCCTGCTGTATTGGAAATCTTCAGGGGAGAAATAGCTGCTCTGCTGTCTCCTCAAAAAGGCTGGTATAAGGGCTGCATTATCTGATACTATCAAAGATAATATATTGCAGAGCTTAATATTCTTCTAAAATGTATTTCCTTAAGATGATGTGCCATGATTTTATTGTAATGTTACATCTTGTATCTATTAAGACTTGGACTTGTTATGAGCTGCTGGACACATTCCCAACCGTGTAATTTGATGCTGTTTTGTTTGACAAACAACAAGGGTCTGTAGCTCGCAGTTGCCACGGTGTGAGTGGTAAGTGATAAATCACAGGTGTGGTGCTTAGTGGGAACTGATAAATTGTTTCCAGTAATCTTCAGGGTATGTGGCGGTGGTGGCGGAAAGGCTCTCAAACCTGTTTAGAGGGACTATGGAATTTAATGGGGGCAGGAGGGAAACAACAGGAAAAACCTGAGTGCTATTCCTGTGCGTGCGCATAGTGGCTAGAGAGCCAGTTGCATCTTTTCACCTTTATGGGAGCTACACCTTTTTTTTTTTTTTTTTTTTTATGTAGGATAATGCCACTCCTCCTTTAGCTGTCTGGATAAATGTCTAAGAATTGCACTGCCTTCAATTTTAGAGAGGCAGGAAGGAGATCTGTTTTCTTACACTCAAGCCATGCTAAATGGGCTAAATCACAGCCTTACATGTGATCCTGCACAAACTCGGGATGTTTTCTAAGTGTGTTTGCCAGCATAATCTTTTAAAAGAAGTGTGTGAGGATTTATTTATCCAGTAGTCTTCAGGCAGAGGTACTCCGAGATTGGTGTCACATCCTCCTATAGGGACCATAAAGAAATAGCAGATCATGGGGCATAAATACTCTTCTCTGCTGCAAGAGTTCAGAGGGGAAAATGCACGATCCTATCCAGAGGTGGACTGTCCTTTAGTTATCAAAACTAATGCAGAGAGCCCTTTATGAAATGAAGATGTCCATCCTGGGTTTGCATGGTGGGTATGGTTTGTGTGGAGGGGTGTCCTGAGGAAGAGTCTGTTACTGCTTTGCTTGTGAACAGGAACTGTGCTTCACTACCAATGGGTAGAATTTGGCTCTTTGGAGACATCCTATTAAATGCTTTAGGGAATAGGTCATACATGATGTGTTCATTTCCTTAGTATAATTCCCTATCACCAATGCCATTAAATGCACCATTACCAGCTATCGTATGTAAATGATTTTTCCAGTCTTTTCTCTTAGTTCAAAATACCCTTTTGAAGGGCTCTTGATTAGTTGAACTCAATTTGCTCAAAGGTTAGCATGTTAAATTGGTATTTGGTTTTCATTAACCTGTGCAGTAATATCTTGTCATTAGGAAAGGCCCTTTGCAGAGTCTCCATCATCATTCATTTCTTGTAGCTAGGTGCTTTGCTTTTTCTTCTTTCCTATCTGATTCATGCTGTCAAGGATGCTGCCTTAAAAAACTACTCATCCTTTGTATCACTTAAGGAAGAACTCTGTGGCAGCATTTGAACTCAGAAGTGCACTGTGTAGTGGGTTCGGTTAGCAAGAGCATCTGTTTCATTCTGGAATTTTTTCAGTTACTATTTAATTGGTGAGATGTTACCATTATGATTCCTTAAGAGTATTTATTGCTTTGCTGACCCATGCATGGATGATTGATCAAAAATAACACTATAAAGAAAGAAATCTGGGGAAACTGGTCATTTTTTCTGCAGTGGCAGACTTTCAAGAGACACAGACTAGATAACTCAAAATAATACTGCTAAGATGGGATTTCTTTTTTTTTCTCTCAAACAATGACAGCTTGTATTTATATCTGCTGGAAGAAATGTAAAGCACATTTCTAAATGTGTGGTTGCAGCAGACTTCTGAATAATGCTTGGACTGTCTATTACCTTGTAATTGTTACCTATCAAAAGTACACTGCATTAATATGACTGATTATCTTCAGTGGTTCAGGCATCTCCTGCTCCTGTTCTGCCCAGTGCCTCATCTTGAAGTACAATCATGTTTTTCCTTCCTGATGCATCTCTTTCCCTGATACTAAATTGATAAAAGCAACATATTTGAACATAAATAAAATTAATGGAGCAATAAAACAAAGGAAATTGTATTCTACTAAAGCCCCTGTTTTCTTTGCTTAAAAAACCAATATGTTACTCTAGGAATAAAGAGAAGCAGCACAAGACAAGCTTTGAATCAAGTCAATTTTTTATGTGCTTTCCATCCCCAAAGAGGGAAGTGTTCTAACTTTCCAACTAAAAATACCCAACCCAAAACTCTTTCTTACCTTACAAAAAAAAAAAACAAAAACAAAACCCCAAGAACAGACACAACCCAATCTATAATGCTTCATTAAACAGGGATTTAGAAATCCCCTTAATGGTTTTCTTTCCAGTTCATTTACAAAATTTTTGTTGTCTGTTTTGGTTTGGTTTTTTTAGGTTAAATTACATGTTTGTTATTGCACTTGAATGATAGCAAAAGAAAGGAAACAGAACCAGATTAAAATGTGGACTTCCTTGGGATTGTCACTTTACCAAAATAATCAACTTGAGTATTTTGAGGCATGTCAGTATTAGATGTGCATACTTCAGGATGTGAATAATGTGTATTACAATTTTGCTTAGAAATTATGTTAGGTTGGTTTGAAATAGGAAAAAAATATTGGTGAAGCTCATGACCTAATTTAGGTGAAGGTTTAAGGCATCTGTTTTTTTCCTCTACTTTTTAATCTCATTTGTAATTGTTTGTTCTGCGTTTGCCCTTTCACTCCTAAGAATGGTTTCACTTTTTCCAGGCTAGTGCTGGTGCTGATAGAAAGTGCAGAATTGTGCTGTCTGCATTCAGCAGTTTCAGCCTGTCTGCTTAGCCTGGGTAAGCAACTTGTTCCCAAAACACTACAAGAAACACCAAAGATGATGAGGATGCTCCCCCCTCCCCAAACATGTGCTACTGAAGTACTTGGCAAATGGTTCTAAACCAAAGCACAGAAAAACACTGTCTTCAAAAGCTGGCTATTCCTCTCTGGAATGAGCTGCAAGTGAAGCTCTGAGTTTCCTCAGCCTTATTCAATTTGAAGCAAGATGTCATAAAGTAATCAGGCTCAGTTTCGAAGAATTGCCTGAGATTGTTTCAAGCCAAACTGTCAAGAGCAAAGAGTGTAGCAATAGCTTATTGAATGTAAAACCCAAGCTCACCTTTGATACATCTACGTTCCAGTTTAAAGAGCTCTTAAAATGGCTTTCTTGCATGCCTCTCAGCAGCGCTGCGTGGGCGAATATATTAGTTTAAAGAGCTTGCTTAGGGATGTAAATATGTGCTTTTTATGAATAAAGTATTTTTCAGAGTTGCGTGGCTCTGTCCCCTGTGTTGGAGGGCTGGTTGCAGAAGCCCAGACGGCTGCGTCATCCTGGCCGGGTGGCAGAGCACGGCAGGGACCGGGTCCCTGAACAGGGCTCTTGGCTAGTAACCCAAATATCAGCCAACAGCATGGGAATCTTCAGGGAGGGGCAAGGGGAAATGTCATGTGGAAAATAATTTGTAAAGCAGACACTATGCAGCAGTTTTTCCTATTGCCACACTCCAAATTTACTGGGTCTTTGGTTGTGTTTTTTCTTTTTTTCTTTTTTTTTTTTTTTCCCCTTCATGTTAATGTTGCTTCCTCTAGCTGAGGGCTGAAGCTTGGTGAACTTAAAAAATAATAATAATAAATTGCTAAACATTAGGCCAAATTATATCAGTATGTGGTTTAGATGAAACTGTCTCACCTGCGCAGCGTGCAAGGCATCCCTGGTTAGCCATGTAAATGGGGTCTTTAGTAATAGGCTGGGTTCTGCTGTCTCCCTACCCAGCTCTCAGGTGCTGGAGCCCATTGGGGAGCACTTGGCAATTAATGCTGACTCTGGGTCGGGTGCAGCTCCTCTGCTTCCACCCTAAACCGATGGGAAATGGGAGTAACTTCTGGGAGAGGGACATACAGTTGTGGACAGCACGCAAAGGGTGCAGAGCATAGGCTGCAGTTACACAGCCAAAGCAAGACTTGGCACACACTGGATTGACACTTTAGAGTGTAAATCGTGATAGGGATTGCTTCACTTGGAGGAAGGTATACCAGATCTTGTGTGGTGTTTGGTTTTTTTTTTTATTATTCTTCTTTAAACTACTTTTGGAAAGGCAGAATCAAAAACTAACTTGAGAGCAGCCAGGAAAATAACGCAATACAGTTGCAGGCTTAAGCTTTCAGCAGGAACAGCTGGCACAGGCACATGTCCAGGCAAGTGACATCTTGACTTGGAAAAGCACATGCCACTTATGGTTGGGCTCGTGTTGGGATCTTGGGGCCAATCCTGAAGGTTTGAACCCCGCGGGAGTTCCTCTGGTTTGGGGCGGGATCCTGTTTGAACAGCTCCATCTATTTCTTTCCCCCAGGGTACTGTTTTCATCTATCTCCTGTCTCTGAAAGGAAGAAACTACTTTTTTTTTTTCTTCTTTTTTTTTTTTTTTTTCTCTCCCTCCTCCTTGCCTATTTGCAAGAAGAGGGAAGGACAGAGCTGTGTGGGAGAAAGCCAGGTCAGGAGAGAAGGGCTTGGTATGTGTTGTGATACAAAACAACGAAAGGGAACATATATACCTGTTTAAGCAGCAGCAGAGCTGCTCACCTGTAACTGTGCTTCTATGTCTGTCACCCCTTGTGATCAAAATTATCTCAGCTGCTCACTGCAGAGTGAATGAAAGTGATTTTCCCTCTTTTGCATGTATTTGGTGCAGAACTATGATTTGCCATATTGGTCTACTTGATGGCTTTTCATTGTGCTCTTGTTACTTCATGCTCAGTAACGCAAGTTTTACTAGCAAATTCTAGTATACCAAACTTAGACTTGCCAAAACTGTGTACACCAAATAAGCTTTATTGAAAAATGGAGTTTGTAAAACCTGATCATCCATGTTTAAGACTTCGCTGTTTTGCATAGCTGGTTCATCCTCCTAAAACTGGTCTTTCAAACATCGCACCTTCCCAGGCCTTCTTGATCAAAACTTGCTTCCTCCAAAGCACTGGTTTGTGTTTTTCCCAGGCAGTGATGAGGATTCCATTTATTCCATGCAGTGCTACCTCGACGTTTGAAAGGAATATCATAGCATTTTTGGTTTAGAATCCGTGGATGATTATTAAGGGTCCATGAAAGTTATTAAAAGCAAGTTTGTGTGTGTGTGTAGAGCAGTGGATGGATATGAAAATTCTTAAGGTATCCACCAAAGAAAATTGACAAGATGTCCCAGTTTGCAAAGACTGTAAAGTATTACTTTGTTAATCCATTGGGCCTTTTATTTTTGCAAGGTTTCTGAGCAAAAGTAAAGGAATACAAAACAGGCTGTGTTAGGAACAAAATAATCCCCTCCCCTCACTTGCGCACTCCGGTATTAATTTAAACTAAAACTATAATACTATTTGTATTTTATGTATGCGTTCATTTCTTTTTCTTCTTTTTATGTTGACCAAAAAAGAACCTTTCATGGGAGTTCAGAGAATTTATTTTAAATGATGTATTATTTACACAGTGGTAATGGCTCCTTTGTAAAGATGTCTTTTGAAACTTTTTAGCATGCATATTATCATTTAAATTCACATACAGAGACTATTTAAAGTGTGTATTACAGTGTACATATGTATTTAGGGGCTTGTGTATATTATTTTATCCTAATGGGTAATCCATCTTTTCACTGTGTATTTAGGGACACTTAAATCCATGGATTATTCAGCAGTTGAACATGCACATTAGCTTTGCAAGCTGAAATTCTGATGAAATGTTACTGGATTTAAAAAGAAAAACGCTCCCCAAAAATTAGCAAAAAAAATTAGCAAAAATTAGCGTGTTTTGCACTGTTTGTGGGCATGTTGGACCCTCTAAGAATCCACCCGTATGTATTTTGCAGCTAGAGCCATTTCCTTGATGTCAGGGGGGAAAAAAACCAAAACAAAACAAACCCCTTCCAGTAAAAATTAGTGCTCTTAGTCCTTGCCTGTATTCTCTTTGCATTCCCTTCAGGTTCCAGACAAACAGTGAGGATCCTAAACAGTTTTAATTTTAGAAAGAAGGTTTCTCTTAATTCTTGGCAGTAGCTCTGCTTACTAGGAAAGCAGAATAGCATTTTCTTTGTCAAAGCTGCTGTCATTTAAAATAGTGGGAACTGGCAGGTTTGGAAAACGCTACTTTATGAAGACTTAATTTTCAGGCTTCAATCTGGTCACCTTTAAGGATGGGGAGGAATACCAGTGACCAGTTCGGTTCTGATCTCAATTTGTATGTGTGTTTTCACTGAGACCAAGAAGAAACATGCTAAGGCTTGCTTGCTTTTTTTCTTTTTTTTAAGCAGCCTACAAAAAGGGAATTGCTGACACTTTGGGGCAAGCTTTGCTGCCTGGAAATAATAAACATTCTGCATTTCTCTCCGTTCGCTTGTTTACTTCCATGAGCGCTAACGTGAAAACAGACTCCTTCTCTCGGGAGAATTTGTCTGCTTCTGGGGCAGTCTCGAAATGTAGATAACAATCAATGCTGCTTGTTCTTCAAGGAACACAAAGCAGCAGCTTCCAGGTGATAATGGGCTGATATCTTGTTCGTATTTAACAAAGCGTATCTTCGTATTTGAGGCGGGTCAGGCTTAGGAAATAGAAACGTACAGGCAGGGAAGCAGACTCCCAGCAGCTTGCGAGGCGGCTCCTTCCCTTGCTAGATTGTCCTCCGCACAGAGGAGCAGCGTGTTCTCCTCGGGACGCTGCCTCCCACCTGAGTTGGGGGTTGTTCTAAGCTTTCAGAGGCTTTTTTTTTTTAGGGTGCTAATCCGCGACAGCTGCAACTCAGTTCAGGACTGGAGTGGTGGCTGCAATCCACTAATTTTTCTCAAAAGAACGGTGACTGGGTTTGCTCTGAAGTCCCTTCAAATATTGGGTGTAATATGTGCAATGATATAAAAGCTGGTGAGCAGCGAAAAGAACTGAAAGCAACAAGTTTTTTCTGCTCATTTGTGGTAGCAGAACTGAAGTTTGTAAGCTGCATGCATGTGTGGAGTAGCTTCTTAGAAGCCTTGGACTACAGCCTCTAAGCATTGCCTGCAATCCTTCTAGAATCAACTCTTTGATATGCAAAAAGGGATTGGATTCAACCATCCGAGACAAGGCAGTTCGGGCAATGAACGCTCAAGCACAGAAAGCAAGCATGTCCTGAAGAATGAGCCACTTGTACCTACTGAAGTCAAGCAAGCAGCTGTCTTTCTGCTCACTTGTACTTCACAAGGAGGGTATTTGCTGCTGTATAAGCAGCTATGCAAGCCAGTTTCTAGAGTATCTTTTCATCAAACGGCACAAACCTGTTAATCAGCACAACCTATTTTGAGGAGGAGGAGGAAAGCATGGCAGTAGCTTTTACTGAAGTCTACCGATGGGACGTGGCCTCAGCCAAAGTTTGTGTTGGCCCTCTGTAGATGGGGAATTGCAGTTGCTGCCATCTGAAACACTGGAACTTGCATCTGTGTCTTTTTAATTTTTTTTTTTTTCTGGGGTTTTTGAGTGGTGGTGGTTGGTTGTGTGTTGTGTGGGTGTTTGGGTTTTTTTTTCCTTTTGTTTGTTTGTTTGTTTGTTTTTGCGTGTGTGTGGTTTTTTCCCTGGGATATTTTTTAATTATCTTGCTGAGTATGCAGTTTTCTAGTACTGAGGAGCACCAAAATTTTCTATTGGTGGCAACAGAGGGACTGTGATGATAGCAATATTTTTCAGCTCTAGGCTGGTGCTACTAGTCTGCTGTGAACCGTAGAGAGAACAGAACAGACTATCAGTCCTGCTGCTAAGAGTAAATGCTGTTCTCTTGTAGTCTGTCATGTTGGAAGTAGCTGAGCTTACTGAAGGGAACACTCAAATTAAAAGTCCCTGTTCTGCTCTTTTGATTTTTGACACAAACACTGTAATTAACTTTTGATCACCATCAATTTTCATATACCAAGTTCCATGGAGATATTAATGTGAGATAGCAAAGGCACGGACATTTATCAGCTTTCAACCGAGTAATGTTTGGGTCTGTGTCCTGCAAAGTGCTTTAGGTTTTTGACACTGAAGTGTTACTTGCCATTTTCTCAAATACCTCGTAATGCGGGTGTGAATGAGGAGACAGCGCTATCAAAGCACGAAGTGTCAAGCTTTTGACTGTCTTTAATGGGTCATTTTGATGGCTTTCTCCAAACCCCAGCTGTTCTGAATTAAATACTGTTAGGTGGATGTTACAGAATTTGCCTTCTGCATGAGCAGAGGGAATTTTTCCACCCCCACTTTCCAGCCTACTATTACCACTACAAGAGGCTTGTCATCCTACACTTAAGGAAGCCAGATTTTTGGCTTGGGTTCAAACATATGTTTCTCTGCTGCTGCCTGTGTGCTCTCTGATCTGCCATTGGAAACCAGTTTCAACTGATGCTCTTTCCCAAATTTCCTTCCCCTACTCCTGAAATGATGCAAGCATGTATGAAATGTGAGGGTGGATTGACAAGAAAATTCACATCTCCTCAGACCACTCAGCTTTTGTATTTTATGATCACTTTTTGTCAATCTGTTAAAAATTTAATAAAATAAAATAAACTGAAGTTATCCTAGATGTCAGGAACCTCTACTAAAAAAGAAAGGCACTCTATTAATATCAATATCATTATTATTATTTAAAGATTTAATGCAAAAGTGATAGACTGTCCATTGGCTGCAGTGCATGAGTTTCAAGGACCTGAATTCCCATGTTAGCAATTTGTACGGGTTTGTGATGCTTTCTAGTCTGTGTGAATGTGACCAGCATCTAAATGAAAGCAGCTGCTGGAGGCATGAAGTGGAAAGCAGGGTGTTTAAACGTGTAAAGACTGGCTGCTCCAGTGGGCAGACAGTGTCCCAGGACCTTTGTGTTCTCAGCTTTTTGAAAGTTTTAATAACCGATTTGGGGGAGTTAAAGGAGCAGATGCTTTTTCCTGTGAATTTGTAGCTACGAGGTGCTCAGATTGTTTCAGCCTGTAATGAAGTGTCAGTGAGAGGTTGCTCAGTGGGGTTGAGATGTGTTTTTGTAAAAATACACCTACCTGAAAATAAAAAAGTAAACAAAAACCTCAGAAACTTTGGCCAAAGCTATGGGAGAAGAGGCTTTAAGCTTGGCAAACTCCCAAGTCAGCTAGCTGAGGCATGAGAGACAGGGAGTAGTTAATGCTTTGTATTTGCCCAGTTAGGAAATATTAGAGGATTTAGCAGCTACTTTGTTGTTTGAAGTCGAGAAGTTTATTATAAGGTCTTATTATTTTTATATTTTGTTGTAAGTAACTTCAGATACTGTATTAAAGAAGAAAAAAAGGCCACTTCCGAATTCCCAGTGTTCTGTGGCTATTTTTCTCTACTGAATGATCAACTTCTAGAATGTCTCTCCATGTGGGTCCTGCCTCTATAAATAGCTCCCTACTAATTGATTATTGAAACTTGCAGTTGGTGCTCCTGGCATTTTCACACTGCTCATCAATCTCAGATTTGAGGCAGGGCTTTGCCCCGGTCCTTCACTGCCAGCCCTGCAATCCTGGCCTCTTGGGGCCACGGCAGGAAGGTTTTGTTGTGATAAACTCCTCCACTGTGGATTCTGCGTTACAGTAATTACAGAGGACAAGATCCATTGATTAAGTTCACAGTGACTTTACTGAGCCATTTTTCACCCTAATTTCTCTAGTCCTGAATCTGCACCTTTAAGTAGGAAGCAGCTATAAAGCGAACAAAAACATGAATTCAAGAGACTAATTTAAAATACAGCAATTTTAAATCTAGATCTTCTCCCAAAGCTGGGCAATACAGAGAGACATTTGGGTCACCTCTGGCAGTTTTTAGTGGATGTGTTCCAACAATCGGAAGAACTTCTCTCTACTGCTGTAGCACTTGTTTGCCAGACTGTGGAGTTCCCTGGAGCCTTTGCCTGACCTGTTGTGGGCATCACCTCTGTCCCTACCTGGTAACTGCTAGCAGGTGGATCACAGCTTCATCTTCCTCTAACACTGAAACAGCAGGAAGCATTTGTGCCCAAAACAGACATTTTCAAGTAGTTATTTATTCAGGGCTAAGGTTTCCAAGAAGCCATGTAAGTGTACAGTAGTGGATATAGGTACATTGAGAGATTTTCCTAAGGCCTTTAAAAAGACTTGTATAAGTGGATGTTGAATGATAGTCCTGTGTTCTGTGGAAAGTATTTGAGAAACGTTGGAAGAAAACAAGATCAGGTTCAATTTCCTGAGTGCTGTTTTTGGTGTTAGGTTTTTTTTTAGTATTTGTTTGGGGTGATTTTGTTTTGGTGGTGTGGTTTTTGTGTTGGGTTGTGTGTGTGTGGGGGTTTTTTGGTGTGTGGTGTGGTTTTGTTGGGTGGGTTGGTTGTTTTTGTTTGGTTTTTTTTTTAAGGGATATGCTTTGTATATGGTGATTACCAAGGTTTGTTCACAAACTAATGCTTCCACAGTATTTGAAATTTCTACAACACAAAAAAGGGTTCAGTTAGCTCTTTAGCCTTTCATTCAAGTAAATAGTAGTGTGTATCGCCAAAAATTTTGCTAGCAGGAAAAAGCCTGTTTATACTGGTGCTGAAACAAACAATGTTAATTCTATCAAAGAATCAGCAGTGTATGTTTACTGCAAATCTCCGAGAGCTCTCAGACTGACATGGGGGGCAGTGTTTGCAGACATGGCACTGTTGTCCAGGGGCTCCTGCAGTTTAAGGGGCTTCACTCATTCTGTTTTGAATCACTGCTTTCCCCACTTCTATTCTCATCTTAATTGCTTTTGGTGTTCTGTGTGGCCAAGTGCAGGGCGTGTGTGTATGGGATTTAAGGGAGGATTTTGAAAGAAATAAGAATAAATATTTTCCAAACTATGTCAAAATGTGATACATTTTTCAGCAACCTGACATTTCAGGATAGAAGCAGGATGGAAACATTGTGCTTCAACAGGCTCATCGCAGTGATTTATGTAATGCTATCCTTGCAGTTAAATGCCTAATCTGCCAGATGATGCAGTTGCATGGTTAGATCCGTTTTCCAAAACCTTAAATTTTTTCTGTTTTGAAGGCACAGTAGTTACGAGTTGATTGGGAAAAAAAAAAAAAACAGAAAGAAATACCCATTAAAAAAAAATAATCGATGCTCTCTAAGTCCCAGGAGTGAGTGTGAGCAGGGCTGTGGCAACTTCTGTATTTGGCAGCATCATCCCACCCAGTTGCCTTGGGCAGTGGTCTATCAGATTTCCAGGAAGAAGCAGCTCTAGCTGGCAGACTTCACAGCTAGCGCATTGCTTAAAGTGAAGGGAAGGCTTTTCAGGGAGCAAGAAGGTGGATTGATAGTCCTGAAATCCTCCGTAGTAACAGAGATGTCTATTACTTTTGAAGAAAACTGTGTTGGAATTTCATTTGTGCTTTTGATCTGAAATTGAGGGTTAATTTAAGCATAGCTCTGCAAAAGTAGAAGGCTTTGTGGTTGGAAATGTGCATCAGGAGGAAAATGGAAAGGACTTGTTCAGGAACCAGAGCTCTTGACTCTCACAAACCCTTGTCTTTTTGTTCTCCTGACCCTCTCCAAGCCTAAATACGAATGTTTCTTTCTTCCAAGTGCTCCTTCTGACTTGGCCTTTCTACCTTTACTGATAAAACACTGTCCTGGTCCTTCTTATCTCTTGATGGTTTCAAGCTTCTCATTGCTGACCTCTTTGGCATAGATACTGGGCCTTTCTTTTCTGCGCTCTGCTTTGCACAGCTGTTGAAGATGCAGTTTAGACACAATCTCTCTGGTTCATCTCTGGCTGTGCCATCCCCGAGTTGCTGCATTTGATTAAAAAGAGGAAGGGGACCACCTTTGGAACCAGTGTGAGTAGCAGGCAGGAGCTTTGTCCTAGAGAAGTCTGTGTATTTTCTGCCCTCAGCCGAATCACTTATTCATTCATTCTTCCATTACCCGGCCTGCCTTGGCTGCAGGTGTTCTGATATCAAAACGCCTGGTTACTCTACTGGTGGCAGTACATGTTTGCTTTATCTTTAACCTGACAAGCCATTTGTGCTCCAGGGCATGCGTAAGAAGAATTAAATGTAAACAGTCAGAGTCCTCTGCAGGTTAGAAACAAGAAAGATAGTGCAAAGGGATTAAGGATTAAAGGAAGAACAGCCATAAGCGGGATGGAAGGTTCATTTATGCACTTGGCTCCAACTAGATAAATATTTATGAGCAAAGGGAATGGATGGTTGTAAGAATGCCTGGGGTTTGTATAAGCAGAGCAAATATAAAATTCTTGAAGATTTTGGCACTATTGACATTCAGAGCTATTTTTTTAGCAGTTTGAAGGAGTTAGGAGCACAGATCCTATTAAAGCCCTCAGATTCTTATGGCCACTCCAATTTTCTTCTAAAGTTTGAGAAGATTGTATTTTTTGGTTGGGATGTACTTGATCTGCTTTGATATTCTTTTCACTTGCTTCTCTTCAGAGTAAGCTTTCTATTCATGAATTTTCCTTATAGTACGTAGATAATGTGCTACTCTCACTGCACAGTGCAATTTTAATTTATTGTGTAGATGCTAATGGAATAAGTAATTCAAGGTGAGAGGGCTCTTCAACCTGAGAAATCTGGTCACAATGGAGGTGAAAGGAATATTCTTTGAAAATGAGATGGTGACACCAGTCCAAATTTCAGGGAAGTTTCAGAGACATACTTGGGTAAAGTCTGTGAGGAAGGGAAGCACGTTTGTTGTTTGCCTTGAAGTATTAAATGATCGTGGGAGAGTGTGCCTGCACTTACAGTCAGTTGATGCTTTGGCTTCTTGACTGGCAGCAGTCATTTGTGAAGTCTTGAGTCTCTGGGTTGGATTTAACCTGCCAACCTTTGCTAGACATGATAAAGGCTTTACCCTGATGTGGCTAAAAGTATTGGCAAGCATCAAGAAAGCTCATTTATAGTATTTTTGCCATAAGGCTTCTTATGAATATATTCAAAGCCTCACTTTGCAGAGATGAGTCAAGTCATCCTTGCAGGAGTGCTTAAACAAAAACTTTGCATGGGGCAGATGTGCAGTTGTAGTGCTTTCAGAACTATTACTGGACCTAAAAGAAAAACGAGGAGCTCTGCCTGGCCTGTATCACACACTTGCTTCAAGTCCTTGTGGCTGTTCCTGTCAGGGTGATGGGCTTGTCAGATCCAGTGACACAAAAGCCACTGAAAAATGTCAAATTTACCACATATTTTCCGTGGTGTTCTGACAGTAACGGTGGAGAAAATGTAAAGAAGAAAAATCCCCAGTGATCATGCAAACTTTCCCTGCAGAGTTGTGTGGGACTGACATGAGAGCTGTCAGCTTCTCCTGAGCTGGATGTTGTAGTAAAGCTCCCAGTCTCTGCTGCAGGGACCTGCTTGCTCAGGCTCACTGCCTGATCACTGGCTTACTCCAGCCTACTCCTGCCAAGTCCATGGGAAAGGAACACCTTCCTTTGACCTCGGGATGAGCTCAGTGGTGGAGATAAGGTGCTATTCAGGGTCTTGCTGCTGTGAGATACCCAGTGTTGCCCGTGAAACTGCCATTCTGTATTGCTTTCCTACACCCCTACATGAATTTGTCATTAATAGATTTTTTAGGCTGTTCTCATGAGAAATTCCAGTTTGTCACCCCTTGGAATTTTTTTCAGGGCTATCTTTATACAGCTTTGGGAAGTAGGAAGGGGAATCTAAGCAGGAATGTAATTTCTTGAGGTCTGTGGGAAGTAGAGACACCTGTTCTGCAGAAAATTTTAGGTTTTCTTTCTGCTTAAATTTAATTCTATGCCTTTTATTTCCACACTTAGTACAGAATCTCAGCACTGACAAGGAGAAGTTGGTCTCAACCTCACTGTTTTGTAGGTGAAGATGCTTTTTGTTTTCAGTGGTGTCATTGATCCATACGTGTTACCTGGATGCTGTAATACTTCACACTTCAAAGGCACAACATTTTTTTCATCTGGATTCTGTCAGATGGGTTTTGTGTTGTGGTATAAGCTTGTTGAAGAATTGGGTTGTTAACCATAAACATCCAGGGACCCCAGTTTGGGTCATCAGTCATTACCTGGAAGAACAAGTCCTGCTAAGACAAGAAGGATGTGCCTTGCTCCCGAGTCATTGCTGTTTCTGAGTGCAGGTGAGACTTCACAGAAGACCAGAAATCCATTAAAAATGTCTCACTAGCATGGAAAACAGGCATCTTTCTTCGTAGTACCCAGACACAGCAACAATGCGGGTCACTTTTTCCCTTGTGCTAACTGTTTAGACATCTGATTAGCATTAAAGTATGTGGTTTCCAGATCTTACGTTTGGAGTGGCTAAAGATCAAAGTTATTTTAGAGGTTAAGCTGCGTATGATTTTATGCCACCAGGAGCACTTCTTAAATACTAAAATTTGCTTTGATTGGGATCTAGCAGCAATCTAAGAGCCAAATGGGAGAAATTTTCATTGATTGCTGCGTTGTGTGAGCGTGGCGGTACCGCTGGGAGCAAGAGCAGTGCAGTGGCAGGCACTGATGTCACTAAGATGAATTCTGAGTTCTAGACCCAGAGGATTTAAGGATGTATGTTTAGATATTGTGCTGTTTCTTCAGAGCATTCCTTGCATCCCCCACCAGCAATATGTCTCTAGTAGGATTTGTGGAAACATGATGTTGGCTGTGGTTGTGGCTTTTCTAAGAGGCTATGGAGCAGCAGAGTTGGCAATTACGATATTTTGATAGAGAAATTTAAGCACAAAATGGGGAGTGTGAGATCCAGTTGGTGGCAAGTGGAGAGGTACTGGCTGGTTTCCTGAACCATCATTTTGTGGTGATGTAGAAGGTGGAGTGTATTGCATCACTGCACCTCAGCTTCTTGTCTGGATGACCTCCTGCCTCTTCACCACCAGATCAATAAGCCCTCATTTACACTGTACTGTTTCTGTACTGTTTTCTAGGATTTAGAAGAACCTGTGGAATAACTCCAGAAAGTAACTTCTAATATTAGAGATCACAAAGCATTCTCTTAAAACACTATTTTTTTTTTTCCCCTCCTTCAGGTAGGACTGCAAAACATGGTTGTCCTGTGCATCTGCATGCTGTGGGTGGGGTGAGGCTTGTAGCTGCACGGTGGAACTGGCTGAGCTCATGCTGGGGCCGCTCGACGCTGTGCAAGCAATGGGGCACATCTTGCACGGTCTTGTAACTCTGCTGTCGTACTCATTTGGAGAGCCTTGTTCTCATTGCACTGAAATCTCCTTGCATTACAGATAATCTAATTCTATCATGTTAGGATTAGGGGACCCCGCTGAGAAGAGTTAAGAGGACCAGCTGTTCTGTGCTTTAAAGGCACAACCCTGCCTTGTCTAATCTGGAGAAGGCCACCCTACATAACCCTGAGGAGTTTCTTCTGGGAGCAGGAGCTTTTCCTTCCTCTGCTGGAGGTGCAGCCACTGCTCCCCCAGGCTCACTAATGTGGCAGGTTTGTGATACCAGCTCCAGCAGCAACTGCCAAACCTGCAGCTCTGCTCTCTAGAGGGATGGTGGCAAAGCAGGCAGCTGGATGTGACCCTTGGACACTTACAATATGCTTTAAGCTATCTGCATCATAGTTGGTAGCTGTTTTTCTTTGAGGTATGTTGCAGTCATCTGCGAAAGCCCCAGATATTTGATTTGATACATTTTGAAGTTGAGTGGTTTTGTCCCAGCTTTACTGTTTTGTTAATGCCAATGTTTAATAGAAGCAGCCTTCAGAGCTGGCCTCAAAACTGTCTAACTGGAAGGTTTCAAAATAGCATGGGCAAAAAAGATACAGCTTGCAGAAGGTATGTTTGTAGTAGGTCCTTAGGATAGCACTGTTTAACTTGTTTTAATCGGTGACCTCAGGGGGAAAATAAAACTCATAAAGTCATCAGATAATAGCAGATTAGATAGAGTGTAAGATTAGGAACAGGACCTGAGTGACTGGGATTACTTTGTGAACAGTGTTCTGATGCAATAAGACTCCATACTCAAGACAATATGAGGGCTCTCTTGGTATAGTGAGGAGATGGAGGAGGGGTGGCTGTCTCCTGAGAAATGGCTATTCTGAAAGAGGCTTGGGTGTTGAGATAGGTAACCACGTGAACTTGAGTTTTCACAGCCTAGCGGTGCCCAAAGTTGAAATCCTTGAATGTGTAGACAGGGAAGTAGTGAGCTGAGTAGGTCTAAGGTGGTTATATGCCCTGTATAGGCATTGGCACAAGAGTAACTCAAATGCTGTATCCCATCCTGATGCTTGCAGTTGAAGAAGGATGTTAAAAAATTGGTAAGACTTCAGAAAAGTGTTGTGTGAACTGTTAAAGAATCAGAAAATCTGTCTTGCAAGGAAGGGATCTAGGGGCTCTGTCTGGCTTATTATAGGAGGGTTAAGGGGTGACATGATTACAATTTATAACAGCCTGTACAGGGAAGAGAAATTTGATAATAGGGAGCTCTTCTGCCTGGCAGTCAAAACTGTAAAGAGAGCCAGTGGCTGGAAGGTTCTAACATTGATACGTTTAGACTAGAGATAAGCTGCAAAATTTCACCAGGATGAGTAATTATCAGCTGTAGCAGTTTATCAAGGGTTGTGATGACTCCTTTGTCTCTGGATATCTCTGAAGTGAACCTTTTAAAACAAGAGGCAGTGTTTCAGTCTGGGTTTAATTCAGACAGGTCCAGTGGTCTGTGTTGTGGTAGCGTACCTGCAGTGAGTTTTGAGGCAGTAGATTGTTCTGTTAGAACACTCTGGGGATGAATTCTGCCCTTATTTACACTTGATGAACCAATGCCACTGCCAGGGTAGGTGAATTTTAAGACTTCTTTGTGCCCTTACCATTTTTCCACGTTGTTCTCAAAGGTCTTGAACTGTTACAGCTGGCAGGTGCTGCTACAGCTCTCATGAGGAAAAGTGCATTTTTGTGGTTAGCTGTGTACCAAAAGGAAGCGGATCTCTTTGTTCCCTCTCATGCTGTTACTTCTCAAGATTCAAAACCATTGGGGAAGCAGCTTTTGCTATTTTTTCCAGGATATTGCAGTTATCTTGTGAGCTCATGGATGCTCAGTAGCAACTTTTGAAATGGAAAAGATAGGGCCACGTAGCACTTTTGTTGCATTGCACCCTTTTGTTTGCAGCGTGGAGGGTTTGTATTGAACTGCACTGTTGTATTCTTGTGCTGGAGAATGGTCTGAGCCTTCCCTTCTTACCTAGCTGTGGAGGATCCTGCCTGCCTCCCTCCCTCTGCAGCATGTCAGTATTAGCAATTGACATTCATGTTGTTGAGAAAACATGGTAATATAGGTGCATTAAAATTGCTAGAGCTCTAAGCACTCTAATCTCTTACTTCTTTATGAGGTTTGTGCTTGCTTTGCTTATATGTCACCAA
This sequence comes from Megaceryle torquata, assembly GCA_024611175.1. Lineage (NCBI taxonomy): Eukaryota > Metazoa > Chordata > Aves > Coraciiformes > Cerylidae > Megaceryle > Megaceryle torquata. The sequence continues at coordinate 22,866 of JANIJG010025774.1, forward strand.
GTGGGTCATGACTCAAATTTAGCCAGCGCTGTTATTAATGCTGGAGCAAGTCTTCAGAGGGCTATTTTTAGCAGTCGGGGCTGTTGTTGAGAGCTTGAGATTGCTAAAAATGCCTTGGAATGATTTCACAAGCGATACTGTCTGTGGTGGAATTTGCGCACCAGCTGTCTGTCTTCGGGCCAGTTGATTGTGTTGACACGTATTCCCTGTGATTTGTCATCTCTGACTCCCGCTTTGCGATGGCTGTGACAGGCGTGCTATCAGTGTCTGATGGGAGAGAGTGAATGAGGGGGTAAGTGACAGCAGCAGCCTCATTACTGACAGCTTGGGAAACACCGAGATCGCAGAGAGGACCTCGGCCTTTGCCGAAATTGGATTTTTTCCTTTGCCACCCCGTCTCGTGAAGTGCGTGCACCTCGTCACTGCCATCTTCCCCGGGAGGTATCCACAGCTGAGGTCTTTTCTTGGATCCCTTCAGCAGTATTTTAAATGTTATCCTGACTTAAGAGGATTCCTCCAGGTAGAACAGTTGCTGAGCTTTATTTTGTTGCTGATGGTGGTCTTCTATCCTAAAGGTAGTGGTTCTCATGTAAGCTGAATTTCTAGAGAGATAATGCTTCAGGGAACAAGGCTTAAAGATGGGATCACTGAAGAGTGTGGTTCTGGTTTTGACCTAGCTGCTACCTTCTTGTGTAGTCCTACCATGCTTGATTCCATTTTCCCATCAGAAATACCAGAATAAAGGAAAGGCACGAGATTTGTACATGAAGTGATGACATGATTAAAATTGATTACCTACTGTATATCCTGGTCAGCCTTTAACCTGCAAAATAAAAAAGACTCGCTCATCCCGGTGAGCGCCCTCATTCTCATAATACACATGGATGTGAAACTACACCCGGGACTATCTTCTTAGTGAAATTACTAGTTCAGTTAGTGAACTGTTAACTCTCACTCAGGCGTTTCAAGGTGTCTAAGTCCTGGAAATAAAGAATCATGTTTCAAGCCGTTGTGTTTTGTGGCTAGGAGGTGAATCGAGGCTGCTGTGATGAAATGACAATTAATTTCATTTTTTCCATTTTATAGCAAACCCACTTCATGAATGTAAACAGTAAAGAAGTTTCAATTCACAGACTTGGAAGCAACCATTTGCTACTGTCCTTTAAATTTTAATCAGAAACACGCAACTGGTTTTTATTCTTATTTTTTTAATTGTGTTAACACGTGGATTTCAAATAAATGTCAAAATGTTCAAGGAAGGCCAATAGGTAGCCAGTAATGATTTATAAAGCTGTCGTCTTTTTGCTTCTAGAGACCTTGATTCACATCTTGGCCCAAGCCTGAAGAGGAAATGAATTTGGTTTTAGACTAATTCTTAGTGGATTTTTGTCCACATTACAAATGATGTGTGGCTTATCTGGCAGTGGATACCTTCCTGAGTTAATGCTGAATTAGAGAATGTATTTTACTAAGGCTTTATGGGGAAATGCATCTGCATGGATGAAACTCTGACCAGTTTTGCACCCCTTCTCTTTATAAGCACAAAGTTTGGCAGAAGTTGTTAAAAAAAAAAAAGAAAAAAGGGGGCCACTCAAACTGTTGGTAGGGGGTATATTTATAATCTGCTATGGAAGTGCCATCCTTCATCACAAGTCTGTAATGGTGTTTGTGCTACCTTGGTTTTTATAGATGGTATTTTATTTCTGTTCTTTAGCTCGTGAGTTTTGCCACATGAGAGAGCCTCTGTTCTAGCACAAAAGGATCTTTTTCTTTCTGTGTCAACCTGAGCCAGACACAGTGTTGGCTGTCCTGAAGGTGAAGGGACTACAGCAGCAGCAATAAGTAATGCTGCAAAGTCCTGTGCATGTGGCTCCTTAATAATTCAGTTGGCAGGAAGCTTGCGCTCCCGCTCCCCCTTCAATAGGAGTGTGTTATCTGAGAGCCTGCTTGAGGCTTTTTGGTTCTGAATTCTTGGAACTGATTTCAGAGGAAGGTATTTGAATTGTATCTAATAATTTTTACCAGAAAGAGCTTTTGGGACAAGAAATGTTTGAGATGTTAAGCCATGGGAGTGCTGCTGCTTCCCATTGCAAAGGTGATGTGGAGGACTCTCGGCCCCAGTCCTGCATGAGGGCCACTGGGGACTTGCACAGAGTCTTTGTTTCTGTTTGCTTAACAGCTGGTTTTCTTTGTGGGCAAACTTTCTGGAGAGCCTGGATCTGTTTTCTTTAGTGTGCATGAAAACTGGGGAGAGGAAGGGAAATGCATCACATTCCTGCACTGCCCTCAAAAGAAAGACATCCTTTTTAGCCCAGCTGTTTGAAGAATGATCTGTATTTCCTTTACTATTCCCTTTGCTATACCTGTATCACCAGGGAGGTGAGCATGGAGCTATCTGAGGGATTCACCTGACTCTTTTTGTCACAACCTTATGGGGTGAATCCAGACAGCGCTAGGGAATGAAGAAGAACAGCTGATTTAGGAAGTTGCTTGTTGGCAACTTCACATCACAGTTTTGCAACTGCTTGACTCTGTGCTTTGCACTGGGATCAAAGTGGTCTGAAGCTGTACAGATGGTTAGTCATGTTTAATTTTTAACCTGTTGATAGCACTAATTTGTGACCTAGTCATCTGTGCACACTGCCTTTAATTTTTGCAAGTCTTTGTGGCCCAAAGGCTTCCTTCAGATATGTGTTGGTCAAATCTAGCATCAAACCTGCCTGGCTTTTTGTAGGTGATGGATGGAACAAATTTGAGCCCTGTGTTTTCTGAAGCTGGATATGTACTGGTTCATTTATTTAACAGATTATTTATATTCTGTGGATTTGTTTGTTAGGGGTCATGTCTGGGATAAGAAAAAAACAAACCAACCACGGGAGTTTATCTTAACTGATTAATGTGAAGGCAAGTGTGTCAGGTGTTCTAAAGCGAGTACATCTACTGCTTCTGAAACAGTGTCTGCTGTTAGGTATCACTGAATCTCTGAGTTTGTGCTAGTTTGTTAGTTCATCCATTATAATGAGGTCCATGACCTGGAGTTTTGTGCATTGTTCTTTTATCCCCCCTTAACGTTGACATCTTTCCATTTACTCAAATCCTAAGTCGCTGTGGCATCAGGAGTTTTTTTATACCTTTCAATAGAAAAACTCGTAAGAAGGTGCAGTGATAGAAGTTTCTTATTCAGATTTCTAGCCACTTAAGTTCTGATTGATAAGAGTGACTGGAAATAACTATATACGTTTTGCTGCAGTGTCTTTAAATATCCTTAACACTTGAGCAAAGGCCTGTGAGTGAGTTTATTTAAAGAATATGAGAGCATTTGGATTTGCTGACCTTTTTCAGTCAAACTCTGGTGGAGCCTCATCATGTCTTCTGAATGAGATGATTTGACCTTTATCAGGAATTTAAAACCTCGGGACTTGAAATAAGAGTCAAAAAAAGTCTACTTCTTTCAGAGTAATTATACATACGTAGATAGATATAGCAGTACCATTTCTTTTCTAATTGCTGTAATTTGCTCTATCCAAATATGTGCAGATTCTCAGCATTATTAAAGCAGGCTCAAGTGAAAGTAAATTCCTGGGGTGGTTCTTGTTGAAAGTAGTTGCAGAAAATGCATTTTCTACAGTGTACTAATTTTTGGTTTATTTTTTTCACAGCTAAAATTCTTCCCTGTGGGATCTAGATGGGGTAACCAGTATCATCATTTACACTTAAAGGGTGTATTAGAGCAAAAGACAGTCTGTACTACATGCATTGCTGTGCCAGTATCAAGCTTTGCAGGCAAAGATCAATATTTTTTAATTTTACACCCCAGCCCCCTCCCCCCAAGGATATATGGATCTTAACACAATGAAATTCTGTTTCCTTGCTCTTTTCTAGACCCAAACACAAGGTAAATCAGCTCCTTCTGTAAAAGTATTCTTTGGGGGCAGAATGAAATTCACAATGCTGAGTGGGTAAATTCAGCTGGAGTAGATTTCTTCTTCCTCTGCTGCACACAAGTACTTTGCTTGGTTTAAGTCTACAGCCCTTAATAAACCTCGTAATTTTTGTGTGATTAGCTTTAATTCACTGTTCTCCTTTTTAATTTTTTTTTAATTTCCTTCATCTCTATAACCAACAAGCTGCATTAATCCTTTCTGTACACACAGATTCATAATCTCTTGTTGAAAGTATTATCCTTTGCTTTTAGGGATCAGATGTCAAAAGCATTGAGTTTGGGATTCTCCCTTTTTCTTCAGGTTGCTGTATTGCTGATACTGAGAAATTTTTTTTTCTTCATCGCGTGTGGGAAAAGTCACTGTTTTCCTTGAGTATCACTTTAGCCTGTGTGAAAACTCTGTAGGCCAACATAATGGTTTTAGCTTCATAATGAAGAGTTACTCTTCTTGCAACAGATAAGAAACAAAGGCAGACAGACTAGGACTGCAGCTTCATTATCCCCATGGGATTTTGCTGCAGTAGCCAATGATGATTTAATGGTGATCAATTCATAGTTTGCAGTAATCCATCAGGTTATGAACCACGGGGGCTGTGGGCTGTACTGAAATCTAGCGGAGATCACAGATCTGGAGCAGTAAGGACACACCTGTGCATCACACAGCACTGAGCCTCTCGGAGCTAAAGGGATACCCCAGCTAGCTCGGTGGGGCGCTGAGGAGCTTGCTCGTCAGAGCAGCACCCAGTTCAGGACGCCTGGGTTGCTGCCGCAGTGCCATGGACATGTCACTTTCTGTATGAATTTTGCCCCTCCTATTACACAGGTTCTTGTGGTGGTGTCCTGTGGCTGTGGAGGGGGTGACCAGCTTGAAAGGAGGCCATAGCACATCACAGTCTTGCACTGTCTGCCAGTGTAACCAGCACCACACGAGCCAGTCATGAATTTGTCCTGGCCAAGCCTCGAACTTTGTGCCTTTCAGATGTCAGTACTCCAGAGTCTTGTACCTGCCTTCCTGCCAGGTGCTTGTTCTGCCTGGAGCCTTGGGAGGAGCTTTGGTAATGTTTTTCCTGTGATGGACCTGAAATTTCAATCTCAATTACTTTCAGCTCTACTTCTCTGAGAACTGCACTTGCACAGTACATGCTAAATTGTTTGGAAGGACTACATATGCCTCAGGATCAAAATGCAATGGGAAACGTCAACAGCATGCCTAAATAAACATCTCTGTCTCTCTTACAAGAGTGTTTAGCAGCTCTGTTGGCAGATGTTTCTATAAAATGTTAAATACTGTGCTTTCCAAACCTCCAAAATGTTTGTAATCCACTAAATAGGGAATCCGGCTGAGGAAGGTATGTCAAAGAACAGGAAGGCCTGTAAGAATTGATGGTTCTTCAGAAGCAAAAAGTGAAATTGGGTCTTAGCATGTCATCAGTAGCCCTGAGTTTTAACATTATTTATTACTGAGGTGTATTGTTTTAGCTATGTAGAAGTACAGAAGGCAGTAGGATTTGTGATTGTTGAGAGTTCTACATAACATGAGTTTCTACACCAAGTTTTGTATCAGTAGCCTGATGTGTCTGTCTACCAAGTTTGTTGTCTGGATTTTTTTTCCCCCATGGATCCCTTGCGTCCTCTTAAAATGCTGATTTATTTTTTCTAATCGTTTTCATTTTGGCATGTTGCGGCGAGAAGGGGTTTCCTCTCTCCTTTACAGTTCCCCTTTGTGTTTTCTGTCTCTTCATTCCTTCATCACACAGCATGATTCAGCTTGAGCTCAGGCTATCATTTGTTTAAAAACTTCTCAGTGACTTTGCTGACTGAGGCAGTCATGGACACCTTGTCCTCAGCTTCTCAAGTTCTGCTGTCTGCCACGTGGTGTCAATACTGCTGTCTCTCTAGCTACCTGGTGAACGGGGTCAGCAAACTGGTCCAGTTCACCGCGCTGCTGCCCAAATGTTTGCCCTGCTGCTGTGTCAGGGACTGCTAAAGCTATTTTGCATTGTCCCACAGGTGACTGCATCAGCCCTTCAGCTGGGAAGGCAGGAGACTGTCTTTCCCAAGGTCATTCTCAGCAGGTGAAGGCACAGCTGGGATGGGTAGCAGGGATGGGGACCCAGGATGTGGCTGCAGAGCACTGGCCCTTGCACCAACACCTCCTCACTGGCCAGCAAAGACAATTAGCGCCTTAATTCTAATCTCCCTGGGTACTTCTGCAGACTGTTTTTCTTTCAAATGCTTTAGATGCCAGACCTGTGATACTGTCAAGTACCGTAAAGTAAGATTAGATAAGAGGAAGCAGCAAGTGCATGATGAGGGCAAAGCTAGTGGAGGTTGCTTAAATGAAACGTTTGCATGGGGCCAGTGGTGTGGTGCAGGCTTGGCACTGTGCAGAGAACAGCATTTATTTGTTTACTGGAATTGTTGGAATAATAAGAAAAAAATCAAGGTAATTTATTGTTATTTGCAGTAGATGTAATTGGGATTCATAGTTAACGAACTTCTGGCATTTTAACACAACACGAAACCTTTACAATGCATTTATGAGGGAATTTAAAACAAGGATCAAAGTTTTTCCCGTGGCAGCTTTGGAGAAGATGTAATAAATGTGTAATCTGTCAGGCTAGTGGACAATAATTAACACTAAGAAAAATGATGGTTTTATATTCAGAGTTCTTGAGGACTCTGCTCTTCCTAAAAGTTTCTTTTTCACTTGAAACTTCATCAAATGCTTTTTTTGTAGAGGAAGCAACTTTCTGCTGTGCTTAGTTAAAAACTCCAGGATTGAAAACCACACATGGTTTATCTGCAGTGTTTTATCCTGTAGTGATAGATAGGAAACAGTCAGAAGGACTTCTGAGGTGCTGTCAAGAATCTCAGCAAGGAGGAAAGGCACAAACCCAACTCTTACATGCCTTCACTCTTCACATGAAAGAATGGAGAATGGTACGTGGGAGTCTGGTGGACTTCAGTATTTAAAAGTCGCTACCTTGCTTTGGACGATCTCTCAGTCACCTCTACTTGGCATGTTCATATTTGTTAAAAGGTGTGTTCTGGTCTCTGTGGCTTTGAAATTTTGGATTTCCAGAGAGAAGTTGTGCTCAGTTTGTGTTTGTGACAGTGCATTCTGTTTCCCTCAAGCTTTCTGAAGCAACACTTCAATAACGTGCTCCAAGGAAAAAATAATTTACTGTGTGGGGAAAAAAGATGTCCCTAGTAGGGCCAAGTTAATGGAGGACCCAGAGGCATGGACAGTTAAGGAATTCTTTTGAACTCATTTAATAAGGGAATTCTTCAGATTTCAAGCTTGGTGTTTTTAAATCTAAACCAGGTTGATTTGGGAACCTTTGATCACGTGTTCGGGGGTAGTTTCCTCCCAAACGCTAAGTATATATTTTTTAGTGCCTTTTAATCCCTCAACCGTGATGCAGCTGGGTCTTGGGTGTATCAAAGGATCAGCCATTTGAATGGACTCTCCTGTTGGATCCACAGTGTGATCATATCAGGCTAGTCTGTGTTCTCTTGTGTCTCCTGGTTTTGGGATGCTAACCTTCAGGAGGAAGACAAGGTGGATAGGTGGATCTGTTTTTTCTTAGACTGTAAGAGCTGTTTGGTTGGATTTCTTGGTAATTCCTGATTTTTTGAGTTGGCATTGAGTTAATGATTGTTGTCTCTTCTCCACTACTGTGACTCTCCTTATCACAGCAGAGTTAATAGCTGCATAAAACCATGTAGGTGAATGCAGAACTGGATGCTAGATGTGATGTGAAACATCCCACTTATTTTCCTGGACAGATTGCTGTTTGTTGTTACCCGAGTATTGTCATTTCCTTACTGCCAAATCATCACTTAAATGCTAGAAACCGAATCTGGAAGAATCTGTGCATTGTGTCCTGGTAGTCGGAGAGGAGGAGGGAGTGGCCTGTGCCCCAGCTGGGAGGCCAAGATTTAAGAAGTTTTAAGCCGTGGAATAACATGTTGGTTTTGACTGCCGTGTGATGCCAGGAGGGCGTCATGCAAGAGTGAATGTAAAAACAGAGGTGAAAAAATCAAGTGCTTGAATTCAGGATTAGCTGTGGGGCAGGGAAGGAAATGTGATGCCCTCTGCTTTGAATCTACACCAGGAAAAGCATTTTGTGGTTGCTTTTTCTTTTTTCTTCTTTTTTCCCTTCCCCCTCCCCCAACTATTAGCAATGATTTGTACAAATAAAACAAATGTTTACATGGATCTCATGTGCATGAGGAATTTTTAGCCCTCACATTACATTTCCCTGAAGTGACTTAACTGGCCTCGTGTTTCCAGCATGCTTAGCTGGCTTTGCAGACTCTGAAGAGATTTTAAGCCCGTGTTGCTGCACTGATATGTCACTTTATCTGTCAGCCAGGAGTCTCTCTGTCCTCTTTGTATACATATGCCCATGGTAGCCAGATGGTGCTGGATTTGGGTGCCATCCAAAGTAGTGCATTAGAAAGGCCAGGTTATGTGTCATATTTCAGAAGCCAAGAAGAGCTGCCAGTTCTACTCTTTTGGTAACAAACAGCTTGACTTAATATATTGATCGTGTTGTCTTCGCTATTCTTAAGCTGATTTTTATCCAAGACACTCAAAAGGATGTAAGGGTGAAGTTGTACAAATCCCACCTGTTGCCTTCTCTGTAGCCAATATCTTCATCTGCATTTACTGTGTGTCCTAGAAAATATCTGCTCTCTACCACCAAAATGAAATCCTTTCTTGTGTCAGAAGGGGATTTTGATGTTTTTGACTGACAGTTTTTCTGGAGCACAGTATGATCTAGGAGTTTCTTTTCCTAATGGGATGTGAAAGCCACAAACCTCATCTGCATCAATAACAGAGTAAAGTGTGGAGAGATAGATGGGGAATGAATTGCTGTTAAGTGAATGTTAATTTAACAGGGCCCTGCACTCCCCACGTTGCTGCCTTCTGTGGGTGGGTGAATGTTTAAGCTGGTCTTTCCTTTGTATTTTCAATCTGAATCTGTAAGGTTTGACAAGAGTTTTGCTTCTGACATCATTGCAAAAAGGGTGCTGGTCTCCTGCTCTTAGAGGAAACCTGAGAACTAACACGATTTTGCTGGGTCACAGCGGGGACTTGGGGAAATCCATATCCTTCACTGGGAACAGACACCTGGAAACTCCTGTGTTTTAAACCCCTTTCTGCTGTAGTGAGCACTTATGGTCTGATGTATGAAATTTCCTCTTCTGCCCTTTTATCTGCTTTTTGAAATGTAATATTCTTTAAATTGTCTTTTTATCTGCAGTTTTTACAATCATAGGGCTGGCTCCCTGAATTCCTTGACAAGAGCTGCTTTACACATAAAAGCAAGATTACCAAGGGCTGCAAGAGAGGCAATGGTGGCCCATTGGGTGCCTTGTTTGAGAATGGGGCTGAGGCTCTCAGGGTGGACAGAGCTGGGGGATTTTGCAGATATCAGTGGCATCTTGTCACTTAGCAACAGCCTCCCGAGACGGAGAAGATGGAGCTGGCAGAGAGGAGCCCTGCCGTGTCCGAGCATCTCCCCGCTCCGCCTGGCCTGGGCTTCCCACCCACGTGTGGGGTGACAGCGCTCAGGTGCCATGTGCTGTGAGCATAGGTGGGCACCGAGAGGCTCCTGGGTTACCACTCTGATGGGCGTTACTTTAGGAGCACTTTTTAAAACAATTTTTAAATCAAGTGTCTCGCATATGGTTGCAGTGAGAATTGGTGTTGGAGCCTGGATGAGAATTCAGGATGTGCTCGTTCTTCACTGCTCGTGCTGTTGTAGCAGTGAGAGTTGTTAGGTAGCGTGTGTGTGTGTAATATAATTGCCATGTCAGCTTTTCTGTTTCTGGTTATCTACATAAGGAAGCAGATAGCTGGTGGAGATGTCAGCTGTGATGTGGCTTATTAAGAGCTACAAGACAGAAGTAATCACAAGAAACCCTGCTTCCGTACAAGCTGTTCTCCAGAGTCTCTGGTTGCATCTGTTCTGTTTTAACCCTTCTTATGTTGACTGGATCTTTTGGTTCTTGCCAAAGGGTTATGCACATCTGAATAAATAAATACTGTGTGCTGTGTCCTGTATTTCTCGCTCTGTGACGTTTAGCACTGACGAGGTGCTGTGAGCAGTAAATGAGAAGCAAAGCTAAGCCCTCAGAGGTGTGAATCATGAGATGTACGAGGGCTCTTAACTAATGTGAGTGGGTTAGCAGTGATGAAAGTTGCTGCTCTGTATCATGTTTGAAATCCCTACTGCATTTCAAAACTGAGGGCTAGCAGCAAATGGAGAACTTTGCTTGGATGCCCCTTTCTTTAGTCTCTGACTGGTAAAGCCTTGTTCCAGACGGGAAGAAACCAGGTCCTACAAAACAGCTAGCCTTTGCTTTCAGGTCTGTGAAGTTCAGATAGAGGTTTCTGGATCTGAAAACTAAGCATTAAGAGAAACTTGTAATTTAGCATGGGTTGAACAAGTGGTTGCAGAAAGGTCCAGTTTAGCACTGCTTGGATGGGGGAAACCCCAAGTCCTCTAAACATAACAGGAGAGAGTAGCAAAGCCAATGAAAGCTTGCACTGCTCACTCTGTATTTGGTGAGAGAGCAAGGAGATTGATGGCACCTGCTCTGCTGAGGTCTTCCTCTGCCCTGGGTTATTGTCCTGTCAGCTCTGCCTGCCCGAGGCCTTATTTGACATGCTTGGATAAGTGGATCACATCATTTTGATTCTGCACATGTTCTTCTCTTTACAGCTTGCCGATTTTGTTCGCTCTTGAGTTTTAATTGTCTACTGTCCCGGTGGAGTGTTTGCTTGGTTACTTCTTCCTTAGCAGCAAGTGAGACTGACCAGACAAAAGTACAGATGCTTCTTTCTCCCAGGAACATTAATGAATGTGCTGATTTATCTGTTCCTTCTTTGTGCCATGGGTTGCAAAGTGATGTACCCAAGAATTAATGTTATTGTCAGTCTTATCAAAGTCTGTCTTCCCATTAGCACTGCTCTTGCCCTCTCTTCCTCACTTTCAGTTTCATCTTCTGGAGGAAACTGGGATGGAAATGAGAATGAAATACGGACTTCTTTTAAAACAGAAAATAAACGAAACCTTAAGGTTTCACATTGGCATGTGAAGGGATTGGAGTCCTGTCTCTTATCCTTTTAAATTCCCATCTGGAATTATTTAATGTCAAAGCATGGAATTTCCCCGTGTGAAACTCTTTGCTGGCTAAGGATGCATTGGGGATTAGAGACACATCACTTTGCCGGGGTAGCGTTGCTGTCACTGCAGGAGATCTCTCTCGCACAAAGGGATGTTGCTGGCCTGTCCTGCTTCAAAGCTGAATCTTGGGGGTGAGATTCTTCAATTCCCATTGAGGTTACATGCTGTGTGACTGACAGCTGGGTTTGGGCAGAATAAACTGGGGTGGGTAACACTTTGCACTGCCTGGGAATAGAAAGAAAAAGTGAGAGGCGAGAGCAAAACATGGTTTGCTGATTTTCTTATTTGGTAGTGGGGTGATTTGCTCGTGCACTCCTAAAATGTCCCTTAGGCCACTCCCAGCTGTGTGATTTTGCTCATTTGGTTGGATGGTAAAAGGTTCAGATTGTGTGATTACAATGATTTCTTCTGCTCCAAAAGAAAAGTAAAATGAAATTAAAATCGATGGTATGGAAGCTTTAGGTTAGATACCAACACTGTCTCTAGGCAGTCTCTCAAGTTTTGGAGGGTGTCTTAATTTCAAAGCAGGCGTATAAATTAAAACCAGGAGCATACTCAGACAGTGCACTGGGTAACCATTAAATGCCTTTTTCTTTCTTTTCTTCTTCATTCTTCCCCTCTGATCAAAGATGATTATTGTAAGTAGGCATCAATGTCTCTGTGTTGGAGATCTATAAAGCACTTAAGCAAAATACGGGCTGATAGCTGTATGTGCACCGACTGGTGTGATGTTAACAAGGTGCAGCTTCGTTTCTGAGACAAATCAGCAGTGGTTTATGTGATGGAGGGAGAGAGAGAGAAGCAACTCTCTGCCACATTAAAAGAATAACCTTTCTGGCCTCTTTTTCTAAACTGTTGATCTCTTTATAAAAGAGGATTTGCCCTGCTGTTCTAATAAGAGTTGTAAAATAATATATGTGTAATTAGAATTTAATAATGATCTGTGTGACTGGATCTACAGCATAAGCTGGTTCAAGTGATTGTGTAACCTTTGCATTGTGTTCATTATCTAATGTTGAAGTAACAGCTGGAAGTTGAGAGACTGACATACAGTTTTAAAATTACAGAGCTTGAAATTGCTGCTGTCTGTAAACATATGAAAATCTATTCATGACCTTTGAGCTCTCTGACGGATATTTTGTTATAACATAGAATACATCGAAATTGCTGCTACTGTAGTGTGTGTTTCCCCTGTCTCAGCAGTCGCCTGGGATATAAACGTATGTTTTGTTCCTGACACAGATACTGGAATGTTTGGAACTGTTCTAGGAAGCCCTAGGGGTATATGGAAACATTTGGTCGCTGCTTGTTTGTTCTTAGCAAACCAGTTATAGATGAGCTGCTCGTGAGCACGTGGCGTGCTAAGCCACGCGACGTGGGAGCACAGAGCTGCTGGTGAGACTGGCAGCTGTAGATCTCTGTTGTACAATACATTTCTCCAGCAGCGTGTTTGGTGCACAGATGCACTGCTCGGGACTTTTCCTTACTATATGTGACATTTAGATATTTAGAAAGGCATTTCTCTTCTAGTAGAAGTTGCAGCATTTAGATTTTCCCCTTAGGTTGAAGTTATATGCTATGGGCAGCCATTTCTGGATATGGCTGGCTTCTACATATTTCTTATTGTTGGATCATTTCTATTTCTTCTCTTTTGTTTCCTATCCAAAAGAAACTACCGGAGGACTATTTATTTAATGCACGCTCTAGACCTCGTGACAGATGAACTGAAAATTGTTGCCTACCACTGAGGGCAACTGCAGAGCTGGTAAAAAATGCCTCATGTCGTAGTGTTTAAACATAAATCAATTTAACACGCAGCACCAGGGTTCAGGATATGGCTGTTTTTCTTCTGGAGGCTCTCACTCCTACAGTAGAGTTGGCAGAAGTTACTTTGCGAGCGTTCATCTCCGTCGGCACGGTGTCGGTTGGCTTTGTGCAAGCTCTGTCAAACTTGAAGCTGAGCTCGCAGGCTGCTGTGCTGTTGCTGAAGAACATTGATACCTCTGTTCTGTAGCATCTTTGGGAATGGCATTCTTCCTAGGAAGGTGGCAATAAGGTGTGCAGGCTGGAGTCAAGAGTCTCAAAATGTCCACAGCTACTTCTAGAATGAATGTGTTTGAGGCTGTCACCACATGGGAGATGCGTGGAGTTCCCATTCTGTAGGTGCTACTGGTTTTAAAAGCATGTACCATAAAATGAGTCGAGACAATGTGTGGTTGAATAGGGAATCCTAGAAAATGAATTTAAACTTTGCATTCATATTCAGTGGGTGAAAGCTTTAAATTGCAGAAGAAATCAGGCCCAAGATTCTTGAAGTCATGTCCAAGCTACATAAGATTATAGCTGTATCTTTTAAGTCTCAAGTATGAAGCCATTCACATGGTAGTCAGTACAATCATAATGCAGTTGCTATATACTTTGCACTATGAGGATCAAAAGTATCAATGCAGAAGTATAGATGGAGGAGAATAATTTGGGCCCCTGCCTTTGGTGAATGAGCCATATGCCCAGTCCATCTGCCCAGCCTCAGGTTGGCTCCTCTCCATTTCCAGAATCCAGCTCATGGAAGCATGAGATCCCCCTCTCAGCAGAGGTTGAAACAGTTGTGTCGTCTTTTGTTTCTAGTTTTAAAGAGAGAGACAGTATCTCTAAGCATTTCTGTCCATTGTGACAAATAGGCTGGAGGCACCTTCTACTCGACAGTGCCTTCCTGTTTTTTCTGACTACTGTAGCTGAAAATTGGTAAGGGTGAAAGCATCCAGCTGCCATAACCAGCTTGTGCTGGTAGGACCCTCATGCATTTTCCTTTGGCAGCTTGGGGCCAGCTGGTGCAGCTGGAAACTGGGGCTTGTGTTATCTTCCTGGCAAGATTGGAACTGAGTGATGAAATGGCCACATCTGGCTTCAAGCAAGGAACTGCTTCTTCAGGTCCTAATTCTGTCACTCGATGGGAGCTGTTAGAATTCAACATGAGTGCCTGTTTAAATAATCTGGGCAGAAGGGGAATTAGTTCAGATTAAGTGTTTGCTCTGAAAACAAGCTTGTGATTGCCGCTTATCGTCAGCGTGGGCCCAGCAGTGTCATTGAAGATTGGCACACTTGAGGAATGTCTTCTCAAATCCCTGGACCTGGAGTGTGTGCCTGACTGTGCCGCTTACTTTTTGCTACCTTTGGAAGTTGAGGTGGATATCCTCCAGATCATGTTCTTTGAAATGTAGGTGTTACACATAGACTGTCACTTGTGAAACGTTGGGCAGCGTGAGGGCAGCATGCGGTGCTGCTGCCATCCTAATCCTTCCCTCTTGGGAGGGTACTCACTGAGGTGGTGGGAGTTTGCAGAAGGCACGTGCTCTGCACTCGGCATTTGTACCCAGCAGCATGGCGATGCCACTCAAACAAACTGAAGTAGGTGCTGTCAGATAAGCACAACCTCTTTTCCAGCTCCTTCATACACCACAAAGTGGGCAGGCTGAGCTCCCAGTCCCGGCTGAAAGCAGCTTCAGCCAAACCATACTTTTATCTGCTGTGAAAGCTGGGTTGGTTGGCCTTGTGGTGCACAAACAGCAGTGCCTTTCAGCACTCCTGCAGCCTGTGAAAGCTGGGCAGGCTGGGCTTGCAATATGCCTCATTTCATCTACCTGAAAATGGTGCCCCAGCTTCCCTTCAATCATTTAAGCTCCCTTGCTCTCTGACACACTTTCCGCTGACAGTAATTCTGTGAGCACTCGTCAGGCATTTACTGCCATCACTAGAGGAAATACTGATGGCTTAAAATGGGATCATTTCCTTTCTGATGGACAGCAAGCACCTGTGGGAGTTTTAATAGCTGTAGAGTGTCTGTTAGTAGGTAGTGAGGAAGACGGGTGCAGTTCTCTGCAGCAAGGCACCCGCAGGCTCTGAAGAGGAAATTGGAGGAGAGGGAGAAAGCCACAGCTGCCTTCCTGTGGAGCTTGCAGATAGAGGCTTAAACCAGGAGATTTTTTTGTGTATCCATCTCCCTGTTGGGTGGTGGTGGTGAAGGGTTTCTACCAAGAACATGAAAATCTGTATGCTCACATTCATGTGGATTTCCTCCACCTCTTACTTAAGAGAAGGTATTAGCTGTGTACATTCTTTCTTTTATTGTCCCCTAAATTGCTGTTAAACATTTGTTTCCAGGTACATGGTACTACCATGGAGGGTGAGGACTGGTGGTTTTTTTTTCTCTGTGTGTGTGGGTTTTTTTGTGTGTGTGTGTTTTGTGTTCTGTGTTTGGTTTTTTCTTTGTGTGGTTGTTTTGTGTGGTGTGTGTGGTTTTGTTTTGTTGGGTTTTTTTTGTTTCCCCCCCCCTCTTGAGTCATTGCAAAGGAAGAGAGTAGAACCCACTCCTTTCTCCCCAACTTTTAAAGGCAATTACTGTTCAGCACTTGATTTATTCAGGTGTTTTTTGCAAGCAAAAAGAGCAATCAAAGCCTTGTAAAAATCACTGTGGATTAAAATGCCTTTAAAAGTAGAGTGATTCTGACCTTGGCTTTTGTAATTTTGGCTAGATTGTGTTGAGGTAACATTTGTCCGAGGTTCCTCTACTTGTTATGGTGCCTTTAAGGTCCTAGCAGCAAAGGTCTTTAATTCTTGTGAGACATAACAAGTGGGCTTTTAGCAGAGTACCGGCAGTTTGCTCTTCAGCTCTTCACAGGTGAGAGGAATGCAGCCTCTGGTAATAAATTTGACTGTTTCAATTACGGTGAGTTTCTTGGTTCATTCACTTTTATTTTTAAGTTAAATCATGTATCATAAACCTGCAAACTAGTGGCAGCTTCAAATGTCTTAACATTTCCAAAGCTGTCTTGTCAAAAAGTCATCTTATTCTTGAGCTAAACATGTGACAGGGTCAGAGCAAACGTGATGCCTTTTAAAAAGCAAGACCCAAACTCATCTGGAATATGTCACCTACGAAAGGAGAATTGCAGTCTAAGGTTAAACAAGCAAGGATTTAATTTGCAATCATTTTAATTGATATTGATTGCATTGCTTGAATGTAAGGTCAAAGAAAGAGAGTCACTTCAGATCTAGACTTTTCTTGCCTTTCTTGAAAAAGTTTTAGTGGCTTTTGTTGAAAAGCTAGGGGCTTGAGTTACGTTTTTAGTGAAGTTTGCAATGGGGGAGAAGGGAGGGTGGGAAAGCAAAGCAAACAAATGTGTGTTAGATTACAGGAAAAGTGAGAACTTCTCCGTCCAGGAAAATTGCAGCCTGCCAGCTGGAGATGCCAGCCAACTGCCTCCAAAGTGCCCTTTGCTCCGGGGAGAGTGAAGTTGGGATGGCCTGTGGCCAGCTGGGACATCCAGTGAGGAGCTGCTGTGCTGAGCTGGGGGCCAGTCCTACCTCTGTGTCTCCTTCCCCTTCGCTGCCCTCCTACTCTGTAGTTCACCAGAGCAGAGCTCCAGACTTCTCCTCTTCCCCTGTTCAAGTGTGCTCCTGCTCCTTTTTAGGATCTCCACTTATGTTTGCTGACTGTTCACCATGTTGAGTTCAAATTCAGTCACCTTGAAGTGGTCCTGATACCCTCCAGTAAAGTTACCTCTTAACCTATTCCTTTTTCCTCCATTTTTTCCTCTCCTTATTCACCTAATTTCATTCGCCTTTTGGGTACTCTTCTCATGCTGGCCCCTGTTCTTGCAGTAGTTTCTCTCTCTCTATGGACCCATCTTCAAATCCCTGCCTTAATGTTAATTTCTTTTATGTACATTTCTCATGTATATCTCCAATATTATCTTTCCATTTGAATTACTGTCTCCTGTGTCACCTTTATGCAACTAAACAGACAGTAGATTTCCCATAGTAGTGGTCCAGTCTGTATTTGTAATTTGCTTTGTCTACTTAGAAAGCACAAGAATATTCAGTCAGCATTTGTTTCTGTGTTGCTATTCTGTAAGCTGGGTATCAGGTCAGTAGGAGTATTTTAAAAGTAACCTAACTGAAATAAATCTATTTCAGCTCCTCTCTGAGCCAGGATCTCTCCCTGAACTATTAAACAAATGCAGTTGACAACTCTACTGCTAATTGCATGATAAAGTTGATGTGAGGATAGCTGGTGCTTAGATCCTCGGGGGCTTTTCCATTGCAATTTTGCTGAGAAGCTGGAGGCAGAAACAGGGACAAGCAGGGTCAGTTTTAGAGACAGTAGTGGGTTTTTAAAATTTCCTTTGAGTGGATCCTTCTCCTGTTTGATGTTCAGTGGGCTATTTCATGTTCCCCAACTTAAGGAATAAGTGCAGTGAAGAGTTGTGGAGAAAGAAGCTGGAGGCTGTTTCCCTTCTGGGAAATCAGCCCATATAATCTTCTGAAGTCAGCAAAGGCAGCCTGGCAGGAGCAGAGTGTAACCAGTCCTTGGCTGTGTGTCTGAGCTTCACAGTGTCTGATGGGCCCTGGGGACAGGGGATTGTAATGGACTTGATTTTGCACCGGCGCTGCGTTTTGAACTGATGCTCGAGGGCTGAGGGTGGTTATTTTATTAACTGTAGGTGTTATTTTTGCCTGCTGCACCCCAGCAACACTCTTGAGGTTTTTCATCTAGCTGGGTGGGTTCTGTACTTTTTTTCAGGTTCTTTAAGTGTTCCCTGTGTATGAAAGGTATTTACAACCCCAGCCTCCCTTGACATGCTTTCTGGGATCTTAAAGAGCTGTGTAAACTCAGAGGATTAAGGAAGAGTTTGAGCTGGGCTGAGCAAACAGGCGGCGATAACTCCAGGCAGTGGATGGCTGTGGGTGTGAGCTTGCGCCAGGCTCCTCTAGGGCTGGTGCTTATTTCCTCATCAAGCAGACAGTGTGGAGTCCAGTGTGCACAGGTCTCTCGCTGTGGCATTTTAGGGGTAAGAGCAGTCTCATTCCAGAGCTGAGGGCACTTGCATTGTTCACAGCTTTATCTATAAACTGAGCGGTGTGCACCTTGGGTGTCTTTGGAGATTGCAGCTGTGCCTTGGTGACAAGAGAAATGGCTTTACAGGAAGGTGTGTTCCAAGCACTTAAGATGTCACCAGCATCCAGCAGGGATGCAGTTGTTTAACTTTAGCTTGGACCAAATAGCAATGGGGAAAAAAGAAAAAAACCAAACCACAGGTATTTATTATGGACTTCCAAAAGCTGTTGCAGAGCCTAGGTCACGTACGTGGGTTGCCTGCCTGTGCTGAGGTCTTTGCCAGTGGATCCTCGCAGCTACTGGTGTCCAAGGGACTTCAGGTAGAGCTGAAATGTTCTTGGTATCTGTGCATCTGAATAAGCAAATGGGGAGATAGAATCTGTATTTCATGGAGTAACTGCCAGGAAAGAGGCTCTAAAGAAAGGCCTAATTCTTCCTTATCTGTAACCATGCAGCCAATTAGAACCATCTGCTCTCCGTCTGCAGCCCAGACAGACAAGGGGCTGCAGATGGAGAGGTTGTAGCCTGCCCTGGAAGGTGTGAGAGAGATTCTGAAGTGAGGACAGGTAGGAGACAGCCTTGGAAGCAGTGAGTAGTAAGGAACAAAATAGTTTTGTATATTCTGGAACAAGATTTGGCAATCTCCTTCCTGCAGCTGAGAAGAGAAAATAGGCCTGGATCACCAGCCTTCCCTGGAGGAAGGGGATTTACTGGCCCTGAGAGCAAAGGTAGCCAGATCTGCTGACTCCTGGATTGGGCAGAAACCCCAAGGCTGGATATAGAGACCTTTTGACTTTAGGGCCTGACTTCAGACACTGTTGCTGTGTGAGTGAACTCCTAGGCTTTATGTGACATGCAAAGGGCAAAAATAACTGCGTCTGGGCTTGTCTGGGGGGAAAGCGCCAGGGGAGTGGTTTGTCACTAGGCCAGTCTCACCTGTTGGCTGGGATTTCTGGATGGAAGTCAAGGTACATCAATAAACGTTGTTCACTGTGGTGATGTACTGTATATTCTGTATGTGCTTAAATTTTCCAGCACTTGCCTGTGCCGAAGCACAGATGCACATCCAAAAATCGTGAGCTCTTGTGCTAAGTGAGGTCCCCAACTTGGAGGTCATAAACTTTAGTAAAAGAGCAATCGCTGGAAGGCTCTTTTAGTAGAGTAAATAGAAAGGAAACAAAGGAGGCAAGAACAGAAACCCCATTAGCCCTCTCCTGCTCTCAGCCTGAGGCTGCAAAGAGGTCTGCATTTAGCAGCCTAGAAAACAGCCCTGGTGTCACCCTCTGTCAGTAAGGAGAAGCTGAGCTCAGTGTCCTGTGTTCCCAGAAAAAGATAAGTCTTTAGAGCCGCATCCTCTGCTGAAGTGGAATAGGTTTTCTTCTCACGTGGCTGAGAATCTTGGCTTCTTCCCCGCAGCCGAGCTGCGGATGCCTCCCTCCGCCTTCCTCCTGCCAGACACAAGCAGCAGCCTCGGCTACCAGGGCTTGGGTCTTAATTCATGGCTGTTTGGAAAGCGCTTGAAATTCTTGGACACAAGTGGCACTACAAGTGAATGCATTATTTCCTTGGCTTTGATCCAGCTATGACTGTATTCCCTGAGTTAATTTTGTTAGCAGCTCAGTGATGAGACAAACCTGAAATCTCAAAAAAAAGGGGGGGGGATAAAACCATTAATTTCTAAGCAGGGAATTTTGTAGGATTCAGTAAGGGGTTTGAAACCCACAGATTTCCAAACTAGTTACATGGTGAGGTGGATCATCTAAAAGGTGCAGCAAATGTGCTGCAGGTACTGAGGGAAGACCTCCTGGTGTTAACAGAGGCCCAATCCCCACGTGAAGTCAGCTAGAATTGAAACTGGAATGGCCATTTACTGCTTTGCACAGTGTCCTTAAAAGTGAATATTACACTCTGAGCCAGGGCTGCGTTATTTGCTGGTGCTTACAGGTGGTGGCCTTCTGCTGCCACAGCCTCCTTTCTGCTTTAGCAGGGCCCCACATCACCTGTAAGGGCATCCTCTCTGTGTCTGCTGACGTGTTGCAGCTGCATCTGGCTTTATGAAGTGCACACTTCTGGTGACTTCTGTTTCTGATGTTTTGCTGAGTATCAGCCAACTGATGTCATTACCACTGCACTAGTTTCTGATTAGTTACTAAAGCTTAGTGTTTTGATTTCTATCTTGGCAACTTCATAGTAAATAGGACAATGTGACCTCCTTTAAGTGGCATCTCAACCTGCTGCTTTAGAGTGTTATCTTTAAAAACCAAAGTGAGCAACTAAAGACTATTTTGTATTCTTTATTTTATCAGACAGCAGTTTTCCTTTCTCTTTCACCAGTTAGGGGTTTGGCACGCTAAGCTGTATCATGGCTTCTGCACCTCTGAGATGGTGCTACTTAGCTTAATTTTGTGGCAGGGATTGTATCTTGGGAGTTTTGCAACTTGCTGTGTGTGTGTGTGCTTTAAGAGGAGCTTGCCAAGCTCACAGGCCCCCTGTGCAAGGTGGATAGAGGTTGAGTGCTGGATAATTGTCTTTGAGCCTGGACTGGAATAGGAAACAGCTGAATGTGTTTTAGCTTCATGATTCAAATTTCTATGTCTCTGTGACCCTAAAGTGTCAGTTCATCATCTCGCTTCACAGGGAAGGGTGACTTTAAGCAGTGAGTGATTTGGCGTGGAGTCAGCATGTTGCACACTGAGGCAGTCAATTCACTAATTAAACGAGAGGGGGAGGAAGTAATCTAGAGCAATCAGCAGGGCATTTCATCCCAATTCCTAATTTTCTTTTTTTGTTGGGCTTTAGTTTTTTGAGAAACTAGAGAGCTAATGATTTTCATAAGCTCTTCTGCAGTACTGGAGGTGTCTGCGTTGATGTGAGTTGCATTGTGAGCTCCATTCACGTAGCATGCAAATATTCATCATCTAATTGCTCGAGTCAGAAGCGAGGCATTTAGAAAAGGCATGATGAGGCATTTAGGATAATTTCTGTGGCTGAAGTTTTCAGAATTTGGTATGGTGAACAGGACTTTTAACGTATTTCCTAATCTGATACACATAAAAATTGATTGGGATAGAGATTCTGCAAAACACTCCAAAACCAGTTTTGTTTTTACCCTTGAGCAGTTCATAAAAAGCACTGGGGGAAAATTTATCTGGCCATAATGTGCTAATGCCATAGTGATTTGGCATATTATTTTTTAAACTCTTTTTTTCTGTGTGGTGTGTGTACAGGGAGAGGTTGGTAAGTTGTCGCTGAGAGTTCAGCTTTCTGTCCTCGAAGATGCCAGGGATAGCAGTAATTCCCTTCTCTGATCTCACTTCCTATGTTAATCATTATGACATGACATACCCGCTTTAAACTGTGCTTACATTGTGTGTTCTAGTCCTGATTCAGGGCAGACGCTTAACACTTAGAAGTGTTCAACCTCTGTTATGTGTTTAGATCCCATTGATCTTGGCTTGCTTATCGAATGCATGGTTGGCTTTAGAAGTGCATTTCTCCACATGAATGCTACTGTGAATCAGAGACTGTCAGGCTGGGGGGGGGTGTCCTGATATGTCGCTTTCTGACATCAGAAACAAAACAAATAGAAACCACCTCTGTTTCAGTTGAGCAGTTAAAGGCTTTCCTTCAGGATGCTGATTAGTTCATGTGCTGTTGACGTATGGTTTCTGAATTAATCTGAAGCAAACTCATTTTCATAACCAGTTCCAGCATCTCTGAAATTAATCAAACACATAGCCTGGAGAGTATTCATCCTAATCTAATCTAAAATTACTGTTTGCATTGTGCGTGCCTAATTATTCATCTTAAGTCATCTCTGGAAAGAACATGCTGTCTTGTTTGTGTTTTTATTCAATATTTATACTGCTTAATGCTTAAAAGTAGTCTCCAAGAACTTAAAGAGCATACTATTTTTTTTTTCCTCCACAGAAGGACATGTCACTAAAGCCTCAGGAGCGGAAGGAGAAATGGGAGAGGCATCCGGGAAAGAAACCTAGAGAATCTGAAAACTGTATGTCTGCTGAGCCAAGTGAAAATGGCCATAACAATGATGCTGGGAGCTCTGAGAGAGAGGCAGAACGAGGCAAGGAACGGATGAAGAAGAAACTCCCCTTGAAGCTATCGAAACAGGTAGGGAATTATTTCTCAACAGAAGCGACTTTATTGTGGCATTGGTGACTGCAAAATGTTGTTCTGCTGGTAGGTTGGGCTTCTCTGGTAACTTAAGCTGGTGAAAACGTCTCTTACAAGGCTTTTGGCAAAGTGCACAAAGCCTGTGTTGCGGGCGAGTTTCATGAGCTAAAATGGAAGGCCAGATCTGTTGGGTAATGTAGGAAGAAAGGAGCAGACCTCCCTTGCACCCTGCAACTTTGAGACGGTGCAGTAATTCACAGCATAGGTTTTGTGGCTCTTACAGTTTTAGACATAAATAGAAATCATCAATGGGTTCACAGCCTTTTGCAGGGAAGATGTGCTTGTTAAAGTGCACCTGGAAGTTGCAAACATGAATATGTCCACCTCATGAATCAAGTTCATGTGCCCCCGACACGGTATGTTGAGAAGGAGAGAGCATTCAAGTATTTTAGAAGTGGAAAAGCAGCTTGGAGGAAGTTGTGCTCTAGGGAGTCTCTGCCCTTCTGAAAAGTGGTAGAGCATTAATGAATTAAGAGTTGTCACGCTGGAGGGGGTGATTGCAGACTCCCATCTAACCACAGTGTGTACGGAGCCGAGCCGGGGGGAGGTGACAAAGAAGAGGCACTATGGCTGGCAGGCTATTTATCACTGAAGTGCTGCTCAGCAGGGAGATTTGTTGGTGACTCAGTGCTCGTTCATCAGTTTGAAATCCACATGGCACAGCAGCCTATCTCTATAAAGAAACACTTTCCTAGTTGACTGTTAACATGGTGCCAAATGGCAGCCAGTGCAAAGACCAATGTACTTGATCCTCCAGCATTTGCTCTGAGCTAAGAAGTACTAAGTAGTACATTATGATGAAAAACAATTTTTTTTTTTAAATTCTTTGTGATGGAGAGAGCTGTTTAACACAAGCACACCTTCTGTTCCATGAAACTAGTTCTGTATGTGTGCCAGACAGCAAAAGATTTGTCCTGTTATTGGGAGTGTTTTTTCAGACTTTTGGTATTTTAGGATTTGAAAGGATTGTAAAGGTTGTCTAATGCAATGTGATTGTGTTGTAGCATACTGATTCAGAAGGGCTCATCACACTTTGGTAGACATTCTAATGGTCTGCTCATGTCCCTACTCTTCTGGTGGCTAATTGTTCTCATTAACAAATTAGCAGACTTCTGTTTTCTTCCTTTTGATTAAAAAAAAAAAAGTTGGAATAATTCAGTACAAATAATTTATGTGAAGATGTTAGTACTTTCTGCTTGCAGACATTTAGGTAGCAGATCATGAAACCTTGCCCTTCTAGTAAAATATTTGCCAGGTTTGTCATCTTTTAACTCCCCAAAGTGACACCAAATGTTTTGAGTTTAGACTCCTCAGTGCATACGCTGGTAAAATACATTAAGTTTCGTGTTTGTTTTTGCTACTAGTTGAGTGATGATTTCAGTTCCCCCTCTAGTTACAGGTGCAGTGAGTTTGTGCACAAATACTCTGTGCAAATTAAAATGACTTTTTATTATGGATGAAAAAATGCATGTTTTAGTTTCGATGAAAGTTTGAGTAACCAGGCTCCTTTTCTTGGCATCCAAACCCACAAAATGCTAAGCATGTATTTTACCAGAAGTCCCTGTCTTTGATATGAGACATTTAGATGCAGTAGTGCTGGATGGTATTTCTGCCTGCTGCTTACACCAGGATTGTGGCATTGTGCTTCATCAGCTCCTCTGCCTTTTGCAAAGCTGCTGTTGTGTCAGGGTTTTTTTTATTTACTTGAAAAGGCCCCAAACCCCAGTCCAGCGACCCTTGCAAAGCGTATGTAAATCTGGCTCACTTCCTGCTCTGGTCCCCAGAGTAACCCGACAAATGTTCATGTTGGCATAACTGAGAGTGCTGCAGTTCAAGAACGGAACCAGGGAGGTCATTAGGTCTCAATTGCCACCAAAATCTCTCAAATGTGAAAGCCTGACTCTGGTACAGACTGCCTTTCTATGGCTCAGAGTTGTTCCTTCAGGTCTAGCGTGGTGCTGCGGGGAGTTCAGGTCTTTCCACCATTGTGAGGCTGTGCTCTGGTGGGCAGTGGGGAGGTCCCCTCTTCCTGGAGCTGGGGTGAGCCAGTTCCTCAAGTTTCAAGCAGTTGTGATGCTAGGGATGTCATGACAATTCCTTAGAAATCTTTGGGGCAAGAGGTTTTGTTACACTGGCCAAACTCCGCTTTCTGTAATTATGTGCTGCTGCCATCATAGTTTACTAAACATTTAGATTATTTGTATTTCAGCTTTGAAAAATGAGGATGTTATCTGTTTCTTCTGGCTAGTATTTGGCTGCCATCAGTGATTAAATAGGGTGTTTGCTGCCACACTCATGAAAACCTGAATTCATCTTTCATTGCTTAATCTTCCCCCCCCTCCCCGTAAGTATAAGTAACAAACTCCAGAAAGAGTGAGGAGCTTGCACAGAGTATAAAATAAAACCTGTGATGAGTGACTCATTAATACATTGTGCCTCTTTAAACAAGGCACACTTAGAATTCATCTTTTCTTGAAATGGGAGTTTTTAAAAATACCTTTTATTATCCTATCTGATACAGTTGTGAAAACCAGACAAGTTTTCAGGTCTGTAAGGTTGATGAAAGTAGCAATAAAATCGAAGCTAGATAAACTAGGCTATTCTTAGTTCAAACTAATTATGCAAATGATATAGACAAGTTCAATAATTTTTCCTTTTTTTTTTTTTTTTAAATAACCACAAAGTTCACACCTAGAATTCTGGCATTTCCTGCCAAGCTGTCTAGACAAATTGGCTGTAATACCAAGTTTCCTGGAATTGGGGGGTGATTTTTGCATCTCAAGGTTATTAAACATAGGTTTATACCTAATTTGGAAAGCTTACTGTAATTAATGCTAATTATATTGAAATGTTGCTTAGAAATTACTGTTCAATTTGATGCTTTCCTTATACTCTCATCCCTTCTCTTCACAATGCTACTGAATTTGTCATCTTTTCTACGCAGCCTTCTCTAATAAATCAAATTGGGCATTATAATTATGGCATTCTGCTAATCCTTGTAGAGAGGTGCAAAGTGGTAAGCTGATTTGAGTGCCAGGTTGTCTGCTTTGTTTAGAAAATTAGATTAATGCTTCGCTCCTTTTGACAAAGCATCCAGATTACTATTTGCTTCTCAATATTTGGTTCTTCTGTACCTCAGGGTACGGGGAGAGGGTTGCAAGAGACTATCTGTCCTTTCCAGTCTCTTACTCCAACTGTGTATAAAAATAATTCAAACACATTTCTCTCCTGCTGTAACCAAGCAGAGGAGAAAGAAGATATTTCAAATAGTCATAGGTCTTTTGGCCAGAGACGTGTCGGGATTTGGGCCTGTTCTCAATGCAGGTGCGCAGGGAAAGGTGCTGACTTGAAACAACTGCTCTCCGATGGGAATCACAAAGCCTGTCGCAGTGATCAGGGGCAGGTTAGGGAACCAGGAAGTGTTTAAAGCTGTGTCACGTTTTAATGTAGCCAGAGTGGCCTGCAGTAAAGCCGGCCTCTTTGAAAGTGTGTGGCTGCCTCCAGCATGGGAGCATTTGTTGGAAATTGAGTCATTGCCTTTTTTAAAAGCCATGTCCGAGAGTAACACAGTGGTTCATGGAAGGGAATCCCCACCACAGCTGCAGACTGTGCCAGTGGGAGAGAGGAGCCCATCACCTCCTGGAAGGATTTCATCTGTGGCTGGCTGTACAATTCAATCAGATGAAGTGGGGGAATAGATGTGAGATGAAACCTTCCTTGTGTTGTCCTAGGTCATTCTTCTAGTTTTTGGAGAGTTACCCTTTGAACTTTGAGTCTGTTTTGTCATTAGCCTTATCTGAGCTGTTTCTCCTCTTTTCTGGGTTCATTTTTGAAGTTGCTCATTCTCCTGAATGTGTGAGGTGCCTGGGATCACCTTGGATATACAACAGTGCGGTTCTTTTCTGAGCTTCGGGACCCATTGCTAATTCTGTACATAGAGTAAAAATGGGCTGACCTCCTTCTAAAAAGAGTGGGGGCTAACAGGAAAGAGTTGCTGATATTTCGAGTTAGGTTAACCTCAAGCTCTGTGGTTAGTCAGCTCGGGAGCGTCACGGTGTATTGAGTGCGTTTCGATGTTAAATGCGGCTGCAATAACACTCTGTTCTGCAAACAGTCGTTTGTCACGAAGATGAGTGTCTTACACCTCCTCCTTCCTTTTCTCACCCACTGTTTAAATCACATGAGGAGGAGTCTCAAAGAAGCTGAGGAGAACAGGGTGGTGTAGCACATATTTACTGCTCATAAATAGCATGCTGGGTTTGGAGCATGGGAGGAAAGGGCGGGAAAACTCATGCTGTCCTGTTGCTCTGGAGGTGTGACATCTCTGTGACTTCAGCAGAGCTTCTTGGAGGAGGGAAAACGGAGCTAATTCCTGTGCCTCCTTCACTCCCCAGCCTTCGTCAGACTGCTGAGCATTATTGATGATTAATGTGTATTGTTGCTGTGGCTCTTGCTGGACTGGAACTGCTAAATAACATTAACATGTTTGATTACCTGTTCATGTGAGTTTTCTGTGGTGCTCATCAGCTCTTTATCCAACATCCATTGATGAATATAACACTTTCCTTCCAGGAGGATGCTGCTCTGGGTCACTGCTGAGCTGAGCTAAAGGCAGTACAGTCAGACATTTTCCATCCAGGATGCACATTGGGTTTTTTTTGTTGTTGTCTAGGTGAAAATTGGTAACTTGTCTTCAAGCCAGTTCCAATACCCCTGGCCCCATTTTGTGCCTGGTGGTGGTACTGAAAGGGTATGGGGCTTTTCCCAAGGTAGAGAGAAACAGTCTAGAAACTCATCTGGCTAATCAAATACCTTGTGTGAAAAATTTCCTTTGGCATCATACTGCTTGTGCTGACAGTTGGGCAACAGGAGCACATAACTGCTTGATTTTTATTTGTATTTTTCCAATGGTAAATTGGAAACTTGGATGTGCTTTTGAAGCCACTCGTGGGCTGAAGGCAGAATGTTTGCTCAGTGATGCAGAGTTCAGACTGGAACGTACATGTCTTAGCTGAGGTTCATCGGCCACATAGGAGAGTGAGTCCAAAAAATAACCTTTGGAGCCGTTGTGTATTGGCCAGAGGACGGGTATGGATACATCTGTCCTTCCGTGTCTTAATAACGTAGTGTTTGGAAGCCGAATTGTGTCTAAGAGGGTCTAAATACAGTAACTTGTGTTACCTGCAGTATCTCAGGCTGTTACAAGCAAATGAATTCTAGACAGACAACTCTTTTTTTTTTTTTTTTTTCTAAAGAAAAGAAAGAAAGAAAAAAAGGAAAGAAAGGTTGCCTTTAATGTGGGTTTTGGGGATTGGTTTGGTTCGGTGTGTGTAGCTTTGGTGTTTGCATTTCACTGCTTTTGAAAACTGAAATTATACAAACGGTTTCTTTTTTTTTCCCTTCTAATTGAAGTTACCCTTTTTGCTAGCAGATATTGTTATTTAAATGTTCTTTGAAACTAAACAACAAAGCAAAAGGCAAAAGTAGTCCACTTTCTTTTAATCAGGAAAATGTTGCTTCATGTATTGCTTAAAACTAGGATCCATTTCTACCCTTGTAAGTACGAGAATGTACAATTTGGACATGAAAGCTCTGTACCAATTAGCTCTAAGTACACATTTCTGATTTCTGGGAGAGTCGGGCTGTTAACATAGCGCGTGTTATCTGCGTGAAGTCTCCACCACTGACTCCAGCCAGGCTGTCTGGAAACCCAGGGAGGTGGCTGGGCTCGGTGCTTTGATTCCCTTCAGCTTGAGCCAAGGCTGGCGCTGGAGGCTTCTGTGCTGGGGCGAGGTGTGGAGCTCCGGTCCGGCGCGGCCTTCTGGAGCACGGGCTCGCTTTGGAACACGTGAACGGGCTTCAAAGCTCTTAATGAGGTTGTAGTGGCGGGGGCCCTGTCCCAGGGGGTTTTGGAGGAGGTCCTTCTTTCCGGCTGAGTAGGGCCGCACAGCGCAGCCACAGATGGCCTGGCCTTGCTCTCTCACGCTAATCTGCAAGTGCAGAGACTTCACAGCTGCCTGGGAAACCACTGGGGAGTAACGGTGCAAAGTACTGAAATGGGCAATACAGTATTTAGTCATTAGGTTTGCTAATCCAAGGCCTAAAATCAGCCTCATTTCAATCAATAGCAATCTGTTTGCGCTGTCAGGAACTAATTTAAAAATCTGCTTTAAGTCCTGGTTAGGCACTTGGTATTCTGTTTTCTGCATCAAAGTCGAGGGGAAGCAGTGGGCATAGCGCAGCAGTGGCAGGAGGAGGAAAAATCCTTTGTACGTAAACACTGGATGTTTATTTCCCAAATGAAACCCTGCTATTGCAAAGAAGTGCTGTTGTTTTTGCTAAATTTATCCGAGAATTCATCGAGATTCTTGATGTGGCTGCAGAGCCTGCTCTGCAACGGGGGAGGAACTTCGCAGTGTGTTTAGCTTCTTCAGTGTGTCTTTAAAGTGCTGTACAAACCTCAGACAATTAAGGTTTGTGTTATAAATGTGGCATGGGTAACTCCACTGGATTGCAGCCACCTTTTGAGAGCTACAGCACAGCTTCCATAACTGATCTCTGTAACACACTGTGCTTCAAGGGGCAGTAGTGCAAAATAGTTCCATAAAACCGCTGGGATCTATGGTAGAAGAAGGCTTTTGTTTAAGCTGGAAAAATGTATTTCAAAACCCTCCGCAGTTCTGGTAGGGAAACATAAATTGAGGAGGCCATGTTTATTAGAACTGGGGGGAAATCCAACAGTGAAGCATGAAACAGAAGCATGTGTCTGATTTTAGTATACTGAAAATACTATTGTCTTAATAGAGTGACTTAAAGCATGGTTTGGCTGCTGAAGGTGTTATATGTAGCAGAATGTGGCTTTTTCATTGATGTGGTGAAATACTTGTTGGGATGGGTGGGTTCCCCTTGCTTGCCATATTGCTGCTCCATGTGCCTGACTTGTCCTTGCTCTTGTAGGGCTTGCCTGCTCCTCCCAGAGATGCTCCGCTGCCTCTGAGAGCAGCTCCTTGGTGTGCCCCAGCCCAGGCATGCAGCTGGGGGACAGTGTCTCTGGGCTGGGTTGGGCAGGGCTTGCTCACCTGGACCAGCACCTTACTGCCATGGGATTTGCTCCTGCTTGGGTGGGGACTGCTCACAGATGGCAGAGCAAGCGGAGGCTGCTTGGCCGTGGGGACAGGGATGCCGTGTCTTACCAGGTGCACTCAGCTCCTTGCTTTGTATTTAAGAATCGTAACGCCGTTACAATGGTATTGACCCTGCTGCGTTCAGAGCTGGATCCCGGACTTTGCCTGCATCACTGGCTTCTAACTTCTTTACAGAAGCTTCTTTCCCTCCTTTTCCACTTCTCCACAATTCCTGTCTGTCCCCATTTGACTCTCCCACTTAACAGCATTTGGGCAACAGCAATGCTTTAGGCCTCCAGATGGCGGCTGGCATTTCTAATGTGTTAGAGCAGGTCTGGAGAGCACAGGGATTAAAGCACGGGATGCTACCAGTGCGCTCTCTGCATTGGGACTTCTTACACTACCTCTGGTGGAGCTGAACCACAGTGTCTTCAGGGGCCTTGTGTCTCCTCAGTTCCCCGTTAAGAAGGTGCAATAGCTGCAGACCTTGGTACCTTGATACGTGCAGGCATTTCATAAATAGAGCAACCTGGAGGGAGCCACTCGGAGCAGCTCTCATCTCACAAGACTCATCCCTAGCAAGCAGGGAAGACTTGACCTGACGTACCTGACTTTTTTGAAGTAAAAATGATCAGAAAATTGAAATGCTAGGAAGATAATTAAATCACACTGCTATAGTGCAAGAAAGTTATGTTGTATGTATGCAAAGAATCAAACCAGTTATAAACTCCATGGTTTAAAACTCCTGCAGGTCACCTTTAACTTGTCTGCCTGCAGTTAGATGACTGATAAGGAACTTAGGTCACATTTGCTTAAATGCAGTTTCGGACAAGATTGGAAAAAAAGAGAAACAAAGCCAACCTCTCTTCTGGCTGGTGTCCTGTAAGTAGATGTGAATGAATCTCCTTATAATGGCTTCTTTTGAAACAGAGAAATTAAAAAGGAAATTTCCTTACTTATAACTTATGTGGCATCAGACACTAAAAAAGGTTGTTGTTGGTCATTGTTTACATGGTTATAAAAGAAGAGCTAAATGGTTTGTAATTTTGAGAAGGCGATTTAATTACATAAAGTAATTTACAGGAAGCTATAACCACTCGTATCTTTTTCTGGGTTGAATGTAATTTGTTGACACAATGCACAAGGTCATCTTTCTTTTTCTTCTCTTTTTTTTTTCTTATTGTTTGATGGTAATTTATTTTTTCAGTCTTTTTTGTGTGTGTGATTTATTTTGTTTGTATATTTGCTTTTGGAGAAGAGCAGGCACCAAGATAGAGCACTTCTGTTGTATCTCAGGATTTTAGCAAATGGAAGAATGGACGAGACAGCACTGTTTGATGATGCTCTGTCTCTGGCTAGGCCTGGTAGTGTGTGCTGTCTGAAGAGATTCAGAGCCTTGGCTGGAGGTTTTTCTCATATATCTCTTCATGATGGTGAGGTAGGGCATGGTCTGGGTGTGTAGACCCCCTTTTCCTGGGTGTAATGCAGATACTGCAGAAGAGGCTTGAACCTAGCAGCAGCTGAAGCAGCAGCCATGGTATTTTTGCATGTTGTTTTCTGGTTTAGACAAGGAGTGTCTAAAAGGTTATTCCATCTTGGTTTCAGCACTAGCTGCCCAATATTTTAGCTAGCTTTGCACAGGGATTTGGGATCTGTTACTTAACTGTAGCCCCTGTTCTTGGGCTTTCACCAAATGTCTGCAGTAAAATATGAAGCCTGTGAATGGCAGCAGGTAAAGTATGCTTCCTTATGATCATCCCTGTAATTTTGGGGATGATCAAAGGTATTTTCTTGTGTGTTTGAAACAAGCATAGTAGGTATAGATAGACAATATTCTTCCTTTGGCGTGCTTATCACTATTAATAACTAAACCATCTGTGGAGCTCCTGTCTAAATCTGAGCTGATTGAAACCAAACATAAAAATGACATCCCAGTGTCACTTGTGGTTGAGGCAGAATCAATATCTTTTTCATGAGATACTGTTACTTTGAACATGCAGAACTTGGCCTTGCTTACTGCTGGCCATGGATCTCCATTTCAGCAAGAGACTGCTGGGATCGCTGCACCAGGAGCTGTACAGAATCGCTTTGGCAGTTGCCAGTCTTTGCCTGAAGTCATCTAATGGCACTGGTCCAGCATACTTGGCTTTCCTTGTGGAAGCGTATCAAAGATGATGCTGTTTTCCACCTTTCAGTTGTTTTCGCCTCACAAACTGCAGCCTCGGGCAGTGTTACCCACATCCCTCAACCTCTTTTCAGTGTGGATCCTTCAGGGAGCTAATTTTCATACTGCTGCCTGATGGATGGTTTACATGAGCTGTTGAGAATATACACAGCTTGAGTAAGCATGTCTTTGATTTGAAGACATCTCTTATGTAAAATAAGCAGGATTTTTTCCCCGTCAGCCCTTCAAGCAAGGTCACTGGCGGCTCTTGAGGTGAATGCCCTTCCACTCTTTATTTGGCAAAGTCAATCCATGAAGATTGTGCTATTTTCTCTAACATTTTTGTCTAAAAGAAATGGAAGAATTAAATAAAGCCATCAGGGGGTTTTGATAGATTTTAAAGCTCTCCCAAGCTTATTGGTTGAGCAGGTCCTGATGTATAGTCAGGTATGTCCGTATCTCTTAACTCCAGTGTTGCAATAGCCTGGGCTGTATGTGGGCTTTTCCAGCTGTTAGCACTGCAAATTGATTCTAAATTTTTTATATTATTTTTAAACCCTAGCAAGGGGAATATTTCAAATTTAAGTTTAGGAATTGTATGTTACAAACTCTTACTGTCGTTATATGCAAAAAGGTTGGTTGTCTTTATTTATTTATTGTTTTTGTTTGTTTTTCTGGTAGCTTCTTAGTACTGTTTCTTTGCAGTTAGAGTTGTTGAGATTACAAAGCAAGGTATTATTTGGGTAGCTGCTGGGTTCTGAAAGTTAGTGTCTAAAGTCAATTTTGTAAATATGTGCAGGTTTTTTTATTTTTAAACTAAATCTTTCATCTTCAACCTTCCTTCAGTGTTCCAGTTTCTTCTGGTTAAAGGCTTTGACATTGGCACTAAGGAAAGGAGCACAGGCTCAATTCTTCCTTCGGCTGCAGGTGCCATGCAAGTTAAAGTTGAAAACCAGTAATAGGTTTCATTTTACACTCTCTAATATTTCCTCTTCCAGTCCTGCTTGACTCATTGACACTGAGTAGTAAAAACAAGGAAAAAACCTTTTCCAAGGGAAACCTCATCCACTGGAATAATATTGCTAAAAGAATCCAAGGACGAGGTAATGGATCAAGTAGTGGATGCTGTCCAGGGCAGCTAGAATAACAGTGCTGTGATGAATAGCCCTCTGATGCTGTAATATTGCAGCCTCCTGGAAGGTGGTGCTGGATTTCATAAAGTTGTCTTTCTGTTGGTTCTCAAAACTTTTGAGTGGCTGTAGGGCAATATTTTTTAATTTAACATGACATATATTAGCTGTAGTGTCAGTTACAGGTATCATTTTGGAGTGAGTGTCTCAGTGCTTTAGGACTGAAGATGAAGATAGTTCAGCTGGTCAGATAGGTCTGCTGTGGAGCACATCTGCAGCTTTAACATGAAAAAATTTATGTGCTTTCCAGTTATTTTTCAGCTCATATGGAGCAGTTTCAGTATATAAAGGTGTAAATAGGGATGACACGAAGGTAGAGAATCATATCAAAAGTGTTGCTTGAATTGAGATTTTTAAACTTGCTCCTCATTTGTACGTGTGCTCTTTTTCTTCCAGATGCATACTGCCAAAACCAAGAATATAAAAATAATGAAGTTATTCTTTGCTTACCACATAGGAAATAATCCCTACAGCAGAGAACAGAGCCTAAATCCACAAAACCCAACCCCCACTCTGAAAAGCTGAATTTGATGCTTTCCCAGCACAAGTCCGTGCTCCCTGGTAAGAGGGGCTGGCCGTGCAGCCCTGAGCGTTACTGGGGGATGTGGTGGTGTAATGGCTGCATTCTGGTTTAGATTGCTTCCCCATTTTCCTCTCTTGCTTTCCTTGTGACTGGCTCGTTTTGTTCATAAAGCAGCTTGTAATTGAGTGTTTGACAAAGAAGTGTTTACAAGCAGTGTTTCTTGTGCATAACTGCCTAGCTGAGGGGAATAACAATTTGGGTCTGAATTTCAGCCCTCCTTTGTCACTGTCGTATCATCGTCGGTGGCGATGCTGTCTCTGCTTAAAGCGAAAGATGGATTAAAATTGTTTCAGGGTATGGCACCCAAGTGGGAATACATGGCTGTTTGAAAAAGCCTGTGACTATTCCTTGTGGCCCATGTTCATTCTTTGTTCTTGTCTTGGTTTTGGACCGCACCAAGGTGTGTGCTCATTACCACATTACCGTAACTTCCAGGTTTTTTTTGAGAGGGGGTGGGCCTGGTAATTTAGGGGAGTCTGCTGATTTTGTTCCAGTCACGCAAAATGTAAAAGTTGGGGTTTTGCCACGTTTTACACCTTCACTAGCTTTTGCTTGGGATGAGATGCTGTGTGGACTGTAGCTGTCCTAACCTGGGAACGTGGTTGGAGTTCAGTCTTCACTGGTTGAAACCTACAGTGCAGACAGGACCTGTGTTATTAAAATAAGAGTCTCATTTAGCTATAGCTCAGGAAAAAAAAAGACTCTAGGATCAAGCTTTTTAGTTCAGGCAGAATGTGGGTGTTTCAGTTGTCCATGCCAAAACACTTCTGCAAATTATGCCAACTGGGCAGGGTGTGGAGGGAACAGAAGCAATGAAGTTATGCATGAGTAAGGAACAGCTCAGGCTTTATTTAGACCCATTATAGGTCATTTGCAGAGGGTTTTTTTAAATTTTATTTCTGAAGGGGGGTGTGTGTGTCTTTTAAAAGGGGCTGCTCATTCTGTGTTTGCAGGAGTTACCATGTTTATTCAGAAGTGATGGGAATCAGCACACAGCGAATAAGCAAAGGCAATCTCAAGAATCATCTACTGATAGCTGGAGGCACCCAGAGCTCCAGTCTGACTCCAAGTATGAGGCTGAATAGGGCAGTTCCCATTAATGTCAGTGCCCGTCTGTGGTTAAAACCCACAGGTAGAGATGAAAATAAATCACACCATATGAAACAGAAGTCATGTAATTGTGCATGAGTAAGAGTGGTACTCGGCTATTGTGGCCAATGAGGTTAACTCCTTCCCTGCTGCTTAAGTGCAAGCAGGAAGTGATTTCTGTAGCAAGTCTACGAGCATCAAAGCTGCTTTTCTGGGTATAGCCATTACTTAATGGTCAATACTTTGCTGAGCAAAAATAGATAAACAGTCCCAGCTTTACTGGCAGTCCAGGAGTAGGTTAATGCGATGGCTACACTGCTGGGAGCATCTCTGAATTAGTGCTATTGCTTGTCAAGAGTGCTTTGACCATAGCAATGTACTGAATTGTTAAATCTTGCATAAAGACCACCACGCAACACTTGCATCCAGAGTGCCTTTTATTTGTCCTTATGCAAAATAGCTTTGCGGGTGTTTTGCTAGGACATCTCCTTAGCCTTGTTCTGAATCATCCTCGTGCATTGAGTAGCTTGGTAAATAAAGTATGTTTTTATATGCCTGTGAGAGATATTACCTCCCTGTTTACCTGACTTGTCAAGAGTAGAGGGAGAAGAAAAATGTCTTTGTGAGAGCTTTTTTTTTTTCCTTACACTGAAGCAAAGGAATAAAGGGACTTTTTTTATTATTATTTTATTTTTTTTCTTCCAGACAGTCTGCCCACAGCAGCAGCACCAGGGACCTCTAGTAAATTGATCAAGGCATATATTTGACCTTCGGGCTGCTTGTTTGAGAACATTGTTACAGGGACATAGTAATAGCAGATGTAATAAAATCTACATTGTCTCAAAGACAAAAAAAGGCTATATTTTGTGAGCTTGTTTTTTTGTTGCCTGTTGTTTTTGTTTGTTTGGTTTGGGGTTTTTTTTGTGTATGTGTTTGTGCTATTTAATAGGAACTGAATTATTGCCTGTCAACCTTGGGTCACCTCAAATAGGCATAAGTTTAAGGCAAAGCCAAAGGCAGATGAGTTACAGAATAAACTGTATGGGAACTTGAGAAATATGTTTGTTATTGCTTATTGAAACTGAGAGCATAAGAAAGAATTGGGTTTATGAAAAATTATTTCAGTTGTATAGTGAAAAAGGTGTGAGCTCTGTTGAGATATTATCAGTAATGTAGACCCTTGAGGCTTGCACTTCCTTGACTGGAAGAGGAACATTCACACATACTAGGCTTATGGTCCTGAAGAGCTTGGGACAGCAGCTGTTGGTTGCTCCTCAGAACCATGCTGCTGCTGAGGGCTGGATTAGGAGGGTGTGGAAGTGGGAGCTCTTACAGACTTGTGAAGTCTTTTGGTAAAAGCCAGTTTTGTTTTAAAAACAGAGTAAGCTGCGTGCTATTAAAGTCTTATAAACTCAACTACAAAAGGATGCTCTTACAAGAAATTACCACCAGAAGGATTCAATTAGTCGGGAGCCTAAATCCTAATAACAGATTGGTATGATGTGCTCCTCACCCATATAAGCGTTTACATGTTTCACTTACCAATTTACCCATACTTCCATTTTTGTTTTCTGATACATCTTACTTGAATAAATGTGTTTCATCTATTTTGATAGGTGCAGGCAAATAAAACGTGCAAGCTGTTGCAAGATACATATTGTACTCCATTAAAGGGTCTCAAAATACAATTTATCATCATTTTAGAGGCTTCCTTCTGTGCTTCCTAATGGTTATTATTTTATTTATTTATTTATTTATTTTCCAGAATGTCTTTAACTTAAATTGATAATGACAGGAATTTCTTCCTCTTCAAGTATATTCATTTGCAGAATGTAGAAAACAGAGACTTTTTTTTTGGTAGTATTCAGCACCATGTGACTTACATTGATCAGGTCTATCCTGCCCTTCAAAGCCTTGTTGAGATCTACTGTAATTGCTTAAGGTGTATCTGCTAAAACAGCTTAGTCTGAAAGGCTTTTACAGTCGTTTTGTGCAACAAAGGCTGTTAATACAACTACACAAAGGAGTGCTTAGTTAATTCCTAGTTAAGTATTGATGTACTTGTTGACTTGAAGCTTGTTCTGACAGAACTGGGATTGAATCGGTAGAAGTCAATATTTTCCTTCTACCTATCAAAAAACTTGTCTATTTCCAGTGCTGAACTATGTATGTTAAAATAAAAATTTAACAGGTGATATGAGCTTTTCACTACCAGATACTGGCTTTCACCGGGGGGTCACTCCATAAGGAATTAACTTCTATGCAATATTTTTATTTCTGAATTGAATAGGAATCTTGATCTCTATTGCAGTGGTAGCCAATATCTGAGTTTTGTTTGGATGTCTTGTGTGGTGGTGGTTGTTGGTTGTTTTTTTTTTTTTCCCCTCCTGTTTCCAGACATTGTAGACACACAATTTTAAAATGTTTTTCCTCCTTCTTAAAAAACATCTGTCTGGGAAAGGAGGAGAGGCTGTGTTCGTGCCAGTAGTGCTAATCAGTAGAGTCACTGAGGTTTATAGATGAGGATTTATATTACCTGCCACTAGATTGTTGGGCAATAGAGTAAATCAGTTAGCCATCCTTAGTCTGCTTGCTGCCTGTAACATAGAAATAATTCTTTTTACTTTCCTTTTAAAATGCTTGCAATATACAGAAGAAAAGTAGTAGGAGATGCGATGATTATTTGGTTATCATACAGGAAAATAGGCGGCTGTTTTTTCAACCTAAAGAAGGAAGGGAGGAGGTCACTGCTGTAGGAGTGTCAGTCTTGCTAGCAGCATTTAAGGTACTGGTCTTAAGTTGTGCAACATCATACAGTCTCGACTAGATGTGGAAACAGCACTGCTACATCAGCTCAGAGCCCCGACCCAAAGCATGACAAACTGATTCAGATGGAGGACATCAGAGAAGTCACTCCATCCAAGCCAGTATTTCCACATCATGTCATGTGACTGTGCCAGGTCGGGTGCCCAGGATGGATGCCAGATTCGGTTTCCAAGAGCTTGCTTAGAGGTGCTGAGCACCATTCAATAATTCAGTCGACCAGGAACCTTGCAGAAAGCTCTGGCAGTTGCTGAGGATGATCTAATGCTGGTATTAATCATCATCTCATGATTGAGAATTAGGTGTGAATACTGAGGGTGTCTCCACAGTACAAACCCAGGGAAGGATCTTGATAGCAAACTTGCTGGGCCAGTTCTCTAGCCTAAGCATTTTCTTTTTCTTAATTATAAACTCTCCAAAGGTCTTCTAGGGTGAAGAGCTGGTTAGAAATACTGAATGTGTAATTTTGTGGTTTTCTGTCTTTAGTCACTGGCTTCTCGAGAAGCTTTAGGAAGGAATAGATCCACTTATGTATGCTTGAGAAAGAGCTCAGGTATCTATTACTCTGAAATAGCCCCACTTGATTATGCAGCTTGAGAGTATGAGATGTACATAAAACTGATTGCAGTGAGCTAAAAAGGGCTGTCAAAGTCCCAGCTTGGAAGAAAAACATTTTCTGCAATTCAGTATGTGTGCATCCCTTTTATTCTTCCCACCGGTGGGATTTGTTTACCTACTGCCCTTAGTGCAGAGAGCCAGACCTTCATCTCCAGCGTGGTCTGCTGACCCTCCCTGGAGTGACTGCCTGGGAGACCTTTGCTTCTCCCTCACTGACGTCAGGTATGAAGAGGCAAAAGGAGCTGTTACGATCCAGCCAGGTGTGAGGGTGGTAAATCTGTGATTCGGGGAGTTTGGCATCCAAAAGATTTTCCCTAACAGAAGCTGGGAGGGGAATAGCGGCTGCCAGTGAGTTGTGTTGGCACCTCCAGCGTTGGTGGGTTACATTCTGTTTTCTGAAGCTAACTGGAGAATGTTCCAAATTCCTAAAATTCTGCCTGCCCAGCAAAATCAAGGGGGAGTGTGGCATTACTAGCCATGTGAATGATTGCTTAATTTAGTAACAAGTTATGAATATTCAGTGGCATAGGCTTCAGCAGAGAGGAGGAACAGGAATGTAAGCCCACAAGGGATGCAAGCTTGTTAACCTCTGCTGCCTTGGGCTCTACTACCCAGTGTGTGTGCTACTGGGAAGGAAATCGTTGCAGGTGCATTCATCCATGCCACAACCCAGCCTTCAGTTTGCTTTGTAGATGTTCCCTTGGAGCTGCTCATGTGGAAGTGGGACAGTTGGGTTTTGTGTGAATACGAATGCGTGTGCATGTCTGTCAAGTTTACTCTCACAGCTTAACTATAATTCATTACACAAAGCCTGTTTGTCACACGTGACTTTAAATATCCACAGGCCAGTCTCTTGTAATAACTGCAATGTCGATTTCAAATACTGCGAGGTAGGGGCTGCAGTTTATTGAAGATCCAGGCACGAGGGCAAATGCAGCTTATGATGGGAATCTTGCTTCTATCCCAGTGCTGCAGCTGCCTTGATTGAAGCACCAGGAGGTCAAGTGACTTGTCAAAGGTTGCACAGTGAGGGAGCAACTCCACTGACATTTGATACCGGGAGCCTTCTGTTTCCCAGTCTGCTGCTGATTTACACTTTCATCCTCCAGTACACATAACTGCTGCTTGAATTAAGCTGTGACACATCTTCACATCAGTGTAAAATTATTTCAAGTTAGACCTTGCAAAGGGAATAAGGGAATGTCGTTCCTTCCGCAAACACTGCGCAGGTTTAGTCCATTCCCACCTGGTTCTTACGCTAGTTCAGCACCGACTAATAAATTACAATTATTGAGGTATCAATTCATCATGTCTCGGCGATGGCGTTGCTGTTCCACTGCATTGACTGAAGCCCTTTGCTAGCTGGCTAATGTACTGCGGTTTTACTCATTCTTGTCCGGTAATGATGGGATCCCTTGTACCAATTTGAATCCTATTAGATTGCAATTAATTTCTCCCTACTCCAAACTGAGGCTGAGTCAAGTGCTGTTCTGTGTTGAGCTTACCACACAGAGATACCAAAAGGGTGAAGTGCTAAGAAAGAACCCAGCCTCAGCAATTTTTTAATCTCGTGTCTCATGTTCCCCATCTCCCCTGATTGCAAATTCATTGCTTTGGGAGTGCCAGTGTGAGCAAGTGAGAAGAATGTAACTGGATGCTTTGAGTGTCAGCAAGGGGAACAGTTGCAGAAGGT
The DNA here is from genome assembly GCA_024611175.1 of Megaceryle torquata. Classification (NCBI taxonomy): domain Eukaryota; kingdom Metazoa; phylum Chordata; class Aves; order Coraciiformes; family Cerylidae; genus Megaceryle; species Megaceryle torquata. Next base: position 62,387 of record JANIJG010025774.1, read on the forward strand.
TGGATTTGTAGGGGAGGGATAGCTGCCTTTAGATATAAAGGGTTTTATTTGAGCTGCAGTGTAATATTCTACTGTAAGACTCTGTAAGCTGGCTTTGTTTCATGATGAAGAATTTAATGCTTGAAAGTCCTTCTACAGCATTCACGGAGGAGTCTGTTCAAACTTTTCTTTGGTGTTTGTGGTGTAAGATCTCCTGGGCAAGGTTAGTGCTGCATTGGGATCATTCTTTCTCTGGCAGCACAGGGGCAGGCGTAGCCTGATGGGCACAGTCACCAATGAACTGGGTGCATTGAAAGCTCGTCTCTGACAGGGGCCTTGGGAGTTAGTGGGAAATTTGTTGATGTTCTTCCTAAGCTCTAACTATAAAAATCCTGAGAATACCCATGTGCAGTGCAGCCAGCTGGAGTGTAGTAAAAAGGAAAGCTGCTCCAGTGAGGAAAACTGAAAAAGCAGCAGCTTGGGGCTAGAGCCTGCAGCTGCCCTTCTTGCTTCTGAGAGCAGTGCTTGCACTGTGCTCTCAGTGCTAGAGGAGTATTTAAATGTCAGTGTGCAGCCCTAAAACAATAGTTTTGGTTTATGATTTAAGTTCAGATTTCAGAGAAAGAGGAACTTGACTGCACTGTCACAATGCGGTTTCTACTGGATAAATTGATCCTTGGAGGCAAACTAGATTAATACTAGGAGACAGATTTAGAATTTGCCCTTCTCTGTGGTTTCTATAAACTGAGGAATACTTCTGAGCTCTTTGTTGCTCTAGCAATTTTCTCTCTGTTGGATGATGACCCTTTCAATAAGTGGTCATCCACATTGAATTTTTCTGACTCAGAGCTTAAAAAACAGGGGTTTTTATTGACTATAGAATTCCCATACTGTAGCTTGACCTCGCTGTCGGCTTTCTTTGGAGACTATACAGAGATTTCAGCTAATGCCAAAAGAAGCCATTCACCTTTTAAGCTTGCTTTTCCCTGGCTCATAATCTACATCTGAGTGAAATATAAAGTATTGCTTATCTCTTATCTGCAAAGCTTCAGTAAGCTCTGGGCTACGTGTGCGCTGCCTGACAGCTGTAACGCTGCTCTGCCCAGCGCCCGGGAACTGCTGCTCCGCTTCCCGGAGAGAGGCAGATTTTGGGGGAGCAGTTTTGAAGCCAAAGTGGATGCTTTACCTTTTTTTTTTTTTTTAATTTTATTTTTTTTTGCTTCCCTTACTTTACTGTCACTTCTAGCCTGTAGGGGTCTATTTCTTGCAGTAGGCAGTACTGGAGATTTAATCAGATTTGGTTGTTGACGTGCACGCCTGTATATAAATAATCAGTTACAGTCTTTCTGCTCACACAGATTTCTGAAGCAGCTGAGACTATTTCAAAATGAAGGTGATACTGGCTGTCCATACCTGCCAGACAAGTACATTTAGAAGTTGTATTTTGTGTTAGCAAGAAGATAATCTGTGTTTGTAGGGTATGTGATGGTGTGTTTTATCTGCTTGTCCTTACATAGTGCTTCTCATGAGCTATACTTGAGTATTAAAATGGGTTCAAGCCACTAAAAACCAGTATGTGGTGGGCTCGAGAGAGCCAAGCTGGGGCATTCTTGCAGACTCCTTTCTGAGATGGCACTCTCCTTGAGGAGAGAATCCTGCATTCGTTATACTCGCAGAATACTTCGTATTTGTATGTATGCTTTGAAAAGTTACTGTCTTTTATTAACTTACTTTTGCTGTCACATATTACATTATGAGCCTCCTTGGTGCAGTAAAGCCTTCAGAAAAGAGAACGGATAGAAACCCAGTGTCAGTCTGTACAAGGAAAAAAAGAGAAGTGTTACATATTATTTACAATTTGCATTTGAAATCACGCATTTTACGTGTTCCAATTTTTTGTTGGGCTTTCATTGAGAATTTACAGCTCTCTGGGGATATTAGCACAGAAAAGTTATATGAGATTGTGTATAAAGGAGAAGGGAATGAAGGCAAGGGGGAGAAAATTCTGCCTGATGCAAAAAAATTAAGCAAGCTTTTACTACACTATAATTCTAGCATTCACTTTGCCAAGTTGGAAGGATGTTATCTCTAATTCTAAGGCAGGCGCTCTGAACACCATGTACTGATTTTTTGGTTTTTAATTGATTAAAGTAATTTTCTTCTACTGTATAGATTTACTGTGTCTTACCACTGTAAGTGGCTAAAATAACACCTCTAAACAAGGCTTCTTTAAATGACTAGAAGTAGATATTTGTGTGTAGCTGTGGTTTTGGGGTCTTTCCACTGGAAAGAAATATCTCGCCCTAATTTATACTACATAAAAATCCCCTTTAGGTACTAACACAATCATACAATGAAGAACAGCCATTTCTTGATTACACTGCTCGAGAGGGGTACAAAAGTCATATAGGTCATCTGTAGATCCACAAATTATCTTTGGCAGTACTTTACTCCTTACTGTTACATGTCTAAAACCAGGTGTAATATCTTTCTATTGCGCGTAGACGTTGCAAGTTGACAATTTGTGGTGATCAGGTGCTCTAGCAGTGATGAGAGTCTTGGATAGATTATAATGGAAAGCATTCTAACCTAGCACTAGGAATGTGACTTTCAAAGACTTACATCGGAATGAACCTAATATAAAGCTATTAAATCTACATCTTAGATTAAGTGTAAATGCTCTTGATGGTTGGCCAAGGATACAAATGGCAGCTGCTGGACCCCATCAAAATGTTATAACACCAAGCCTGAAAAAAGAAAGGTTTTGAGGGCATCTTGCTATGGTTTGTGTGGGGATTTCATGCTGGGCTTCTGCTTTGGATTACTCGGCGCTGGAACAGCGCGGGTTAGCAAAGAGGAGGTTGTGACTTTACAACTGCGTACATGGGCTGGATGCAGCCTGCAAGAAGTGCAGGGATTTTTGTCAGTGCTTGAAAGGTAACTCTGGATGATGGATCCCCTGATTTACTTTCTTGAAAAAATAATTAAAAAAAATAAAAATGCAGGAGTGATTAGGGCTGCCAGCCTAACGCACGCTGAGCTCTGCCCCCTTCAGCAAGGGAACTTCTTGGGAAGGGAAGTGCAGCGCAGCACAGATCAGCACACTGAGACCAAGCTCCGGGGACGCAGCTCACAGCCAGGCTTTGAATTGTTGTATTTCTCCACCTTGGCTCCATATCTGCCACCTTCTCCTCCTTCTGAGAATTACTTTGCCTTTTGAGCTGCCCCAGTGACTTCAGTGAGTATTTGAGCCTGTCTCTGTGAGGCAGCTGCAGTCAGAGGAGTTAGTTTTACAGCTTACACGACTGGAGGATCTGGCCGGGCGTTCCCCTCTCTGCTGCCGTGCCTCCCCAAGCTTTGACAGGGACGTAAAACACGGAATGTTTCCTAACGTGCAGCTGATGGTTTCTGCCTGTCTCTCTCCAGCTGGGCAGCATGAGGGGGCTGTGTGAATTGACTGCTGACCCTTTGAAATGGTTGACTCTTCCAAATGCTTGAATTTTTTATAAATATTAAATCTCTGCATAAATGATCTTGTACAACTTCTACAAAGCATAAAAGAGGAGAGGTTAAATTGAAAATGAGGTACATTGGACTTCAGAGCAAAAAGATAAATATCTATTTGAGTTGAAGTTTAAATGAATAGTTCCTGTGGATATGTACGAGTGGGTTCAGAGGGTAATTTTTTTTTTAACCTCAATATATTCCATTCTAGCTCTGCAGATGTAATTAGTGCTAGCAGCACTGAAAGGACTGTGGCTCTATCAGTTGTGTAGGCAAACTGTGGAGGGCAGAAGGAAACCAGATTCAGTGTTGTTCTGGTCTTTTTCCCCATTTGTCATGAAGTTTCATTCATTAAAGTCCTGTCAAGTTGCTGATGTTTCCCGTCACTGGCCTGGCCAGTGGGAGGATATTCTTTATGCTGCATGAGCCCAGGACATAGGTGTGAAGGGTAGCAAGATTTCAATATTTTTTTTTTTTTTAAAGTTTTATTTCATTTTTAAAAATCTTCTTTATGACTTTGCCTGAGCTACTAGGAATAGCTAGAAAATAAGTGATAGCCAAACTTGTTTGGTCTTTGGGTTTTTTTGCTAATGCATCTTCCAAGGATGTGACCATCTCCTTTTCTTTCTCTGCAACTTGATGTACCCAGTCTGGTTTCTTACAGAAGGAACAGACTTTGCATAGATCCATTTGTGCTCTTCTAAGGGGCCCTGTTTGGAAAATGCATCTTCCAGAAAGGAAATTTCTCAAGAATGCTGCTGGGTACTTCTGCAGTAACACACACCTTATGAACATCCTTAAAGTGCAGAGGAATTTTCAGATCAGATATGACTTTAAAAAAGTAAAAGAAAGTATTTTATCACCTAAGAATCAACCGATTATGATTGCCACACTATTCCAATGTCAATTGAAACCATTTGCGAGTCAGTACAATTGTGTAGCTGTAACAGAAATGGGAATTAGGCCAATGACTTAAGTATTCCAGTGTTTTGTAAGCAGTCATAAACTGTCTTGAAAAGATAAATCAATTAATGATTAAGGTTTTGATACAGAGATAAGGAACAGAAGTCCTCTATGCTGATCATTCAGTTACCAAACCTGATGCTCAGAGTCATAATATTGCCCTGAAAATAGGTGAAACTTCAACAACAACAAAAATATTTATGCTTGCCCTTTAGGTAAGTAAATTTCAACTCCTGCAGTTAGGAGTGCTGCTAAAAATGTTGTGGGTTTTTTTTTTTTAAAGGAAAAAAAAATTAGATTTTTCAGATCACATGACTCCAGGGAGTTGAATATGAGAAAAATCTACTAAATATCAGAAGACTGCCAACTCTCTTGAGTTAATGAATGTGTTCTCCCATCACAATGGTTGTGCTTCATTTTGCATTATAATGTTGTCTAACAGTAAGTGGCACTTCTGATTCTTTTGTAATTTCCAGGCAAAATGCTGTTTGCAAAATAGGCATGCTGAGAGTTTCCTAAAGCTAATGTCATCAGCAAAAGTGAACTGTGTATCTCGGTCAGTGCTTTGGTGGAACAGAGATAGGTACGTTCTCTTAATAGTTGCTGCACAGATGTGAGCCTCAAATTGTTTTCTTCCTTCCTCAAGCTTGAGCAGACTGCAGCTGTGCTATGTCAATTTATTGCTGTGCGGTAGAGAATGAAGCAAAATCTCTTCCTACTTTGCTGCTTTTCAACGCGGTTGACAGTAAGACAAAGCAGAATTGCTGTGCTGCTGTTGCTGGAGCACTTCTCTCTCTGGTGGAATGGCCTGAGGACTGCTACCACATAACATGGTTTGAGCACTGGCTCAGGACAGATCTTTTCAATGGAATTGAACATTTTTCCTTTGTATCAACACTCCCTAGGGAAGGAAGGAAGGGAGAAAATAGAAAGATTTACTTAACCCTTATTGCTGTGGACTTGTATATAAATAGAACAGTAATGTAATACAAATATTTTATATATTATAAAATCTAATAAATGAGGGGCAGTGATGCTGTGACCTGACATTTCATCTCCGTGTTTTTTAATGCTAGACAAATTCGGGACAGAAATTCACGTAGCTGTAGCAGCAAAGCTTACATAGCAATAGACCAACTTAATTGGGATGTGTTCACAGTTATCTTTGGCCGTGATTGAGTTTCTTGTTCAGAGAAATTTAAGGGAAAGTGTCATTAATGAGCACGCTTGCTCTCAACTCTTCGCACATGCTGTGAAGTCTGTCTGCTTTGTGTTCATGAAATACTTCCCTGCATTAGATGAAAAGCTTGAAGCTGAGCACAGCACACAGTTGTTGGTAATAATCAGCTAGCTACAAAATTTACCTTTTGTCATTGATTCCTTACAGTCTTCTGCAGAAAAGTTCAGAAATTATTGTGGTGTTGCTAAGTGGGAAAACTGAAGGCAGGCTTCTGATTGAGTGCTGGTTTGGTTGTGGGCATCCAGCAAGCAAACAGGAGGATTAGAAGCAGAGTCCGGGTCCTCTATATTCTGTTACTCTTATGGACAGCATTTCCTCACTGTTAGTAAGTCTGCATCAGAAGTGGAGATAACTTTCAAGAGGGAAACCACAGGAGAGCAGTCAGCCATACAGTGGTATTTGAGTTTGTTCCTACACATGGGCAATAACTGCTGGTAGTTAGATAGCACTGTAGGAAAACTGCGGGTAAACGTTGATTCATGTTTTTAAGGGTATCCGCCGTGTGAGCGGAGGAGGTACTGAAGTTGTCTCTGTGCATGTGTGTAGGAGGGATATTAAAGATCCAAGTTGTCAGGGTGTAAATTCATGCCAGAATGAAGAGAAGAGAACGCTCAAAAGTGGAGACTTGCTTTATGGTTAAATTCCCATGGTGCTTTGGTGAGACAGTGAAGATGATGCAAACCTAATACTGGGACTGTGTGATGCAGAGGAACTAGAAAGGAAACCACAAACCCCTGCTGTCAGTGCAAATGAGAGCAGTAGTGGCAATGAAGATTCATGTCTACTAAGAAAGCTTCAGTCATAGGCAGTGTAGAGGAAGTCTCATTACTGGTCAGGATGCTGGACCTGGTGTGCTATTGGTGAAGTTGATCTAAAATACAGTAATGAACTATCCTAAAAATTTGCATGTGATCTGCTGAACTTTCTTGGAACAGAAGTTGTAGAAAGAAAAGGGAACTAGGACAAAAAAAAAAAAAAAAGTTAGCAGCTGTCAGCAAACCTTGACAGATAGCTGCTTATATTTTAGGTTTTTGTTGCTCTTGTAGAGCACATGCCCGTGCACATCACCAGCACGTCTCACTCGGAAGAAACAAATGGCCCAGGCACTGCTGTGTGCAGTGTCTGCCATTGGACTCAATTGCTCCGTGATATCTTTTAGTGACTTAGCTAAATATTTATGGCATGAAGTGCAAACCATCCAAGCCAGTCAGGCCCTGTGTGGAAGAGCTGAAAATATGACAGCATGAGTAAGAACCATTTGAGAGTATCAAAGAGCTATAATAATGCAGATAGCATTACATTAGAAAACCAAGGTGGGAGGATTACATGAAAGCAAAACACACAGACAGGCCCCAAGGGGAGACCATCCACCACAAAGGATAATTTCCTACGGGATTCAGACCCAAGAGCACATTCCTCTGAGGCTGCTTTAAAGCATCCAGGCAAGACATCTAAAGAGAGAGAAAAATTCATAATGCCTCTTTTAAAGAACTGTGTGTAGCTGGAGCAGATGCAGCGATGCCTGGTCTACAGCTCTATCCTTTTGTCTGGACTCCTACGTGTTTTCCTCCCTGTGATCTCCTGCTCAACCTCAGAAGGATGTTTTGGTTTTTTTCCCCTTTGGGGAGAGAAGAGGGGGAAGCATCTTTCATCTGTGTTTTGGTTTTGCTGTGTAGGCTGTGCTGCAGTCAGATCCAGGATGTTCCCTGGGAATTGCTTTGACTTTGCAGGACAGCATCTCTGCGTTATCGCTGCGTTACCGCTGCTTTTGCCGACAAACTGGAAGGCTTTCCGAAGTGTGGAACGCCTTATCCTGCTGGTTGACAGACCCAAATTCAATAATTAGCATTTTCTATCTTCTACCCCTCCAAGTTAGCTGTCTCAAACAGGTGCTGTTTAGAGTCCTTTCCCCAAGACATCCTTTGGAGTGACTGAATCCCACGCAAACTTGTATGTGTGCCTGTACACGTATTGCCCGTATACGTTAACGCAAAGGATAATGTACAGTCTTGGACAAAGCTGTTATGCTGCTTTGCCCTTCAGTGTTTGTGTGAAGGGCCGGGAGGAGAATGCTGGCTGCATGTTCTCCCTTTTTTCCCCCCCTCTAGTCCACAATGGAAATTGAGCAGGACCATGGAGTTCAAAAGAGCTGCTGTTACAGACACAGTGCCCTGGCAGGAGTTGAAGGAGGCTTGGAGCATGTGTGGCACAGGTTTCTCACATGTCAGGAGAAGACAGCAGGATCTGAGTGCGTGGGTTTCTGTGCAGAGAAAAGCTGTAGTGCAGTTTGTCATTTCAGCTTCAGGCCTCTGGGAACAGAGAGACTTGAATTGTGGGGAATGTGCTGGGGAAGGAGCAGCAGCATTTAAAAAGAGTCCACTCTCTCTGTGTGACAGTAAAATATTCAGAGAAATATGTGCTCTTTATGCAGTAGGCATCCTGAAACAAGGCATTGGCACCTCTATAATAGAGAAACTGAAGCAAGATGTTTGGAAAAGACAGATAGACAGCTGGTTTGTGCCCAACTTGTGGTTGTACATAATCCATCACTGCCAGGCCTGAAAACAAGCAGGGGCTCACAGGCACTGACTTCCTGGCACCGTGTCTGTTAAGCAAAAGCTCAGTGGTGTCATGAAGCTTTTCAGGGCTGGAGAGAGATGCAGACAATCCCTTCATTCTCCCTTCGCGGGGGAAGCTGCTGGTAGGTGGAAGCAGCTGAAGTCTTTGGGTTGCTGCAATCCTGCAAGAGCCGGGAGTCGGATGGATTTTTCCTTGTGATAAATCAGCACCTGCACCCTGGCTGGCTGGTGGGACAAGCAATGTTTTGAGGGAAAAGGCAAAAGAAACGGGAGGATTGGGTCTGGGCCAGGAAGCTCTGTTAAAGTTTGCTCAAAACTTTCATCATTAATGCACAAAATTTATTTACTAGGTTGTTCTGTTGTTATTATTCCAGAAGCCTGTGATGTGATAAAAATTCCTTCTGGCTGTAGTGCTGAGGTACTGATAGCTCCTGCTGCACCCACAGTGATGATGACAGAGCAGTTCATGGGACCATGCAGTCAAGAGCTATGTCTGCATTAAAATATCCATTCTTAGAGTCTTGACGCCAGTTTCCTCCTTGTTACCTCATTTGTCTGAATTGCAGAATTCACGTACAGCCACCAAGCTTTCTTGCAGTTTAAGTGAAGGCTGTAGCTTAGGTAGTCATGCGGCGTGTGTGCGTGTGAACTGAAATTGGTGGCTGTGAGGATTTTCGGGGGGAGGTTGTTTTTTTTATCAGGCCCATCATATACAGCCTGTACTGCTGTGTGTTTTGGAGCATGCTGAAGGCAGTAGAAAGGTGCCTGTGGACTACAGGGGGTTTGGAATCTGGCTAGATACCATTTTATTGCAGAATTCATGTATTTTTCTTAAAATCATTGCTACTTGAATATACATTCAGACCTGCTAGTAATAGTCAGGCAATGGGGAAATATCCCAATATTGTTGATGATTTACAAGCTGGTGCTGGTGTGGGGAGGCATTTCAGTGCCGGGCTTTACACAGAATGGGATTGGTGTCTGGTGCTAACTTCAAATATCTGGTATCGACAGTTACAGCTTTTGTAAGATAGCAAAGACATTACGAAATAGTGGAATGAAATATCCTATTGCAAACCCTAAAGGCAAAGTGTAGAGCCATAGAAAGGGCCTAATTCCACATTGTTTTGCTCTGGAGTCCAAACTTCCAACTTTTAACACTTGTACTTGTGCTGCCTCATACATTTCCTCTCGCTGCCTTGCGTAGGATGAATAATGTGCCTCTTTCCACTACAGGTGAATAAAATACTTAGGGAATGATTGTGTAAAGTGGCTTAGCTCTATTGATTTCAGTAGAACTATCGATACATTTAGGGTTTGCCCTTTGTTGTTTCAAAAGCAAGAGTCTCAGGGATTTGGGGTTTGATTTTCTCATAACCCTCGTCCTCAACATATTACACAAATATTGCATAATCCTGGCCATCTTCAATGACATTCTAGCATTTTACTTAAGCATGTTTATGACAGCTTCTCTTGGTTTGGAAAATGGTTGGGAATAACATACATTCCAGTAAACCTTGATGCAAGCAAGCGATTCTACAAAATTCCTTCTCAAAAAAACCCAAGGTAAAAATACAGAGTTTGTGATACAGCGTCTCTTCCTTTGGCAGTAATTGCTCAGCTCTTTGTGTTATCTTACACATGACCACACCACCCGCTGCTCTGACTTTCAAAAAAACCAAATTGTTCATCTGTGAGCCAAGTGGAACCAGAGTGATTCTAAATTCTATAACTTGTAGAGGAAATAACTTGTTCAACTGGGCTACTTACTACTGAGTGAGCTTCTTTTAATGTGCAGCACGACACTGGGCAACCTCTGTGAAATTTCTATTACCCACAGGTGTTCTCAGGGCTGTTGGTGGAAGCTGAAATGCTGGATGTGGATGCTGGTGGGTTCAAGTGCACGCTGGTAGACTCTGCTGAGTTGCTAGTCTCCAGGATGGTGCCCTGGTAGGCACAAGTGTAGAATTTCATATCAGGAAATTTTGGGACAGGATTCCTGGCATCTTTACTGCCCTAAAATAGGATGTCTGGCTTTCAGACAGCTACGTGGTGCTGCCAGCATAAAATCCACATCCCAGCTGCATGCAAACAAAGCAGAATTATGACAGAACTGCAGTGCTTGGTCTTCCCAGTGTTCTATCTTAGGACAGATGTGTGCATTAGTTGATTAAGATGACTTCTCTTTATTTTTAATTTTAATTATTATTATTTATTTTAGCAGTTAAAAGCATCTTAATTCCTAGGGCTTTTGCTGGAAAATTCTGCCACATGCACTATCTTACCAGACATCTTCACTCATTCTTGCTTTGCATCTGCGATGAAATGACAGTTTCCCAAAGGGGAACTCACCGTAACAGTCGCTGAGTTGTTTATTTCGCTGGGTTCCTAACACCCTCCAATTGCTCTGCAGACAACTGAAGGTTTAATTTGTGATATGTCTCTGGTGGGCTGTGTCCTGCCTTTGTAGGGGACAGAGCATGTAATCTAGTAGGTGGTTTGTTTGCTTTCTTCTCAAAGTGCTGTAGTCATGTTTCTGTTGGAATACATTTTTACTTTTTGAGGATAATGAATGTTAATAAACCACTGGAAGAGAAAATAAAAATAGGGAAGGAAAGTAGGTGAGATACCACTGCAAGCTTGGCTTTTGCTTTGTGGATCTTTTTTAAATAGCAAAAAAAGTGACATCAGCTCTGCTGCAGACATGAATTAAAGATGAGAACTTAATAAAACTTGTTGGAGGGGAGAGGGAGGAAGGAAAGTGGAGCTAAAGCAACGATGTCTTTATTTTTAAGCAGACAGCACCACCTCTGCTTCAGCTCCTTGAGATGGCAATGGAGAATAACAAAAAGCAGCATCCGAAGTGGTCTGTGAATCAAAAGTGCCCTCTGCTGGGAAAATCCTGCATGAAAGAGCGTTTCTAGCAGATGCCCAAAAGCTTCATTAGCCTCTCTTGCTGGGGAAGAGGCTGGGTGTAATCCAGGATGCTCTCGGCAGTTGCCTTTGCCATTACGTGCCCGGTAGGGATTGCAGTCTGAACAAGTCACGGGGTATTGGTGGAGTCCGTGATCTCATTAGGGGTCGACATCACGTGTGCGTGGTTGCTCAGTCACCGCTCTGTTCATTGCGAACAGAAAACGTGAATTTGTATTTGCAGCATTGGCACATGAAAGGTAAGAGTCTGGATGTGAATACTGTGCAGGTAACATCACTCTTGGCAAAGAATCAAGTGATAAAAAGGGGACAGAACTGGGAAGGAGCCTTCAATAGCCCTGGTTTAACTCTTGTTTTATGTGAGCAGCATTGATGAAGCATACACTGTAGTGCCAAGTTACACACTGCTTCTCTTCCAAGGCTCCAGACCTCGAGTGCAGGCGTTACCTGGGTCTGAACTTGAGGGTGATTTGGTTGCCACAGCAGGAATATTCATGTGATCCTTGCCGGTCAATCCAGTGGTTTTTGCTTCTACATCTTCCTTCATCTCTTATATGGGGCTGTATGGGGTGGGCGTCAGGGGTGGAGAATGAAGGGCTGTGGGGAATATATTGGCATGAGTGACCATAAAGCATGTCAGGAGGCGAGTGCTCAGACGTTTTCTGTAGGTATCATGGGGTTCTGTGCGTGTTCAGTCTTTCTGCCAGCACAGCTCTTGTGAAAATGCTTGTAACTCAAACCTCCTTCAAATTTAGGAAGAGCCCAGGCTCTGTTTGTGTGCAGATCCCATGGCAAAAGCCCATGTGAAATGAACTATTTGCATGCATAAATATGGTGCTCACCAGTTAGATCCCTCCTGTAAGTCCAACTACTACTTGCCTTCTCCAGCTAGATATTGCTGTTCACATCCCTCAGTCCAGTGCCTCTGAGGAGTATGTAGAAGCACAAGTGAGAAAAATAACAAATAACAATAAAAATCCAATGACAACAACAAAAAATCACTGAAGTGTACAAGGTTTCAGCTGTTTAGTAATCTGTTCCAAGCATCTTTAGCAATTTCTGTGACAAGGACTGTTTCTTATCTAATTAAATTAATTTATTGTCACATCTGGAGCAAAAAAGGAATTGATCTATCTTGTTATTTGTCATCACAAAAGACTGTTTTAGAGGATGAATAGTCTGAGATACAAAAATAGCAGAAATCAGAGCAAATAGATAAACTGAACTTAAAAATACGGTTAGCACTAGTGTGTGATTTGTGCCCTGTGGGAAGGGAAACTGCTGTATGATGCATCGTGTTGATGTTTTACAGCAGCAAGGAGTGATATTGATGAATTCCGAAGGAAGAGCTGGCCAGGAAAGGAGGGAAATAATCCTTGTGGCTATGAAACAAGCTTGAAATCCGGAGGGATTTGTAATGGAAGCCTTTTCCCTCAAAGGAGCTGTAGAGCTAGTGTCCCAGGTTTCACTGTGCTGGCAGTGGTTGACTTTGGCAGGCAGGAGTTTTTCCTCTAATTGTCCGTGAGAAGCCTTTGATTGTTCTGCCTGCGCTCGTGGGTGGGAAGGGAGCTTTATTTAAGGAGGAATAAATATTTATTCTCTTAGAGCGCTTGCCACAGCTGCTGCTTTGCAAAAAGATGGTGGTTTCAGTTAGAAGCGAGTCATACAAACTGTGCTTTTATGAGTTTGCACCTGCTGAGCTGTGGTTTGGGTTTGAATGAATCTAGAATCTCAGAGGTAAAGTTCACCAAAAGTGGTAAGTTTTGACTGTCTAAACCCCGTGAATTATTCATTCCTTTCTCCCAATACCATTAAATTACCACCTAAAGCTCCTGCCTGCACTCTGAGTGGATGTCTTACTAAATCTGACTGCCGTTTCAGGTGCACAGCAATCGTTTGACCTGTTTTCAGATTTGATTTCAGAAGAACTGCAGAGCTAAGTCTTGTCATCCATAATATCCGTGAATTCAGACACAGGGGCTTTTGGTTCCTGATTCAAATAATACATTGAATTGACAGGGTGATTTCTGTCTCTTTCTATTTACAGTTAGAAATGGTAGTTTTGAACTACATGCAATGCCTCTATTTGGTGTATACAACTGTTATCTCTGAAACCTACTGACAGTTAAATGTCATATGAACTGTTAGAGTGCATGATGCACTTGGTAAGATGGTGGACTTGAACCAAACGAAGATCATGCAGGAAATATTTACATAATATATATGCTTTTAATGGCCATTTGGGTTCTTAGTTACTGGATGTTGGCTGTGATCACCGCCTGTACTGGCCCTTAGTGCTGTTGAAGACTTTAGGATCCAGAAACTCATGAAGCGTCCTTTTAGGATTGGTAGGGGTAGAGAAATGTACTGGAGACAAAATATGAGTTCAAATGCTGTGAATGCAGGATTTCTGTAATTGGTTTTTCCTTCCCAAGTGGGGAATTTAAGTGACTTTGCTTCCCAGTGGGATTTTTGCTTCTGACATAGAACTTACAGATTCAAGTCAACCCTTCCAGGTAGTGAATGTGAATCAGAAAAGTGAGGATAGAAAAACTAAATATATATATATATATATATATATAAATAAAAGCCCCATATAGTAATAATATAATGGTTATTTCTAAGTAAGATTTGGTGCATTTGGAAGGAATAGTGACGTGCTTTCAGAGGGATTTTGGTACTCAGTTCAGAGCCAGGACATGGTAGTCTTGTAACGGACAGGCTTACGCTGGACTGCTGAAAAAAGCCACCTGCTGATGAAAGCTTCTCCTGCCTGGTGTCCTGGGACCACACGTGGTCTTCCTTTTTGCTTGTGGAACATTCTGGATAGGACATGCTGGTGATGCAAGATAGATGAGTCACATCCGCCTCAAAGGGAAAAACACAGCAGCTGTCAGTGCCCAAGAGGCAATCCCAGCCTCATGTCCCAGTTCTTGTCCCTCCCAGCAAATGGTAGTTCTTTAGCAGCTTAGTGCCCTCAGTTGTAGGTTAATTGGGTGTGTGCTTGGGTGTGTGGCCTTGCATCAGGAGAAAGCAAAGCAGAGAGAGAGTGGAATGGCTTCATACAGACTGCATCAGAGGCTGCTGCTGTGTCTGTACCCTAACAGAATTTGGTTTCTTAATCCATACCTGAGTTTCCTGGAAAAGGTACAGGGAGTGCTTTTAATCACAACACAGGCATCAAAGTGGAGATCTGCACCTGCTCTTGGGAGCATGCACAATTGAAAAGTTTTTTTTCAAAAATGGATTTGTTTCCTGCAGTCTTCTCATCTGGGAAAGCAGCACGTTGCTTTCCTAACACCTTAGTGAAAGGGGATACATTTCAAGGGATTGATCCGTTCCTTCGGAGTACGTGTTCAGTTGACAAATCAAAGGAACCCCAGCTGAGAGAAGTGCCTTGCAATCTCAGCATGGGGCTGAAGTGTGAAGCAAGATCTGTAAAATGACTCTTCTTGTTAATTTGTCTCATTAGCAAGATGGGGGGCTGTACGTGATGCAGAGTGTTCTCTTCCTGTTGTTCCCCATGTTGACGATTTCTAAATATAAAAAACATAATACCCTCTCCATAATACCTTCTGTCTCCGAAGGCAGTTGTTCTGCTTGTATTTCCCATCTTCCCACCTTACTTCCGTATTTGTGCGTGGAAAAACAACCGCTTGTCTCTGTGTAGGAAGTAACAGATCACGAAGCTATGTGCGGTTGTTCTCTTGTCAGCATTTCAGCATCAGATTCCTCCACAGAGTAAGTTTAATGTTTTAAAAATCCTAAAAGCTAAAGCAGGATGCTGTGCACTCTCTGCCTCGTGCCAGGGAAGTGAGGGCAGCCTTCACCTTCGGGGTGTGCTCTGGCTGAGGTCAAACTTTCTTGTCTTCTTCCAACGCTTTCCTTCTTTCCAGTTTCTGATTAAATGAGACCATCCTGATAGAAAGGACTGCCATGTACTCTTGGTGTGGCTGGTTGGTTTGTTTCTAAAGAAACCTGTCAGACTTTTTTCACATTTTGCTAGTACTTCTAAACGGAAAGAAAAAGTTCGTGCAGCGATCTTAATTGTTTTGATCGTGATTCTTCTCAAAGAGTTTTTTCTAATAAGAGGTTATGCTGTGTACTTGGAGTTTAATAGTGTTTGGTCATTAAAAATAAACTTTAAGAGGAAGTTAAATTTCAGGAATTTCCTCTTATGGTGAAATAATAGCTTCTGCTTGTGATAGAGCGCTGCAAATACCAGTGCTTTCCAGATCCTCCTCAGGAGTTGTCCCCCCGGACATGTGCACTGGTCTGCAGCAAAACATGCAGATGGGTCAGGCAAAGGGAAGGGAGACTGAAATGTTTGGTTGTTTTGTTTGACGTTGAGGTGGTGAGATGGCATCCTGAAGTAATCATAATGAAGATCTCTTTTGTTTGAAAATGAGCAGAACAAAGACCTGGCAAAACACACCGTAGGTCTCCTACTAAGCTGCGTTTCTTCTGTTTGCAGCCACACTGCTCTGTCTTTGTGCACACTCCTGACCCCAGCTCTCCCTCCTGTCCTCCCGCTGCGCTGAGTTCACCCCTGCTGGTTGTAGCTCTGCTCCCCAGCTCCTCCTTTCTCAAGCATACTGCCCTTTGAGAAATAAAATGTCTGAGGAACATCAGAGGTGTGTCATCAGAGGGTATGGATGAAGCCCTGTCACCCAGCATCACCAGAATGGAAGTTTGTGAGAATGCCCAGGGGTTGTTATGTGTGTAGAAAGCCTCATGTTTTGGAGAAGAGTGTAAATTTACCAGAAGAATCCTGGAAAATTAAGAAAACAGCAAATATAACACTAAATTTAAGTATGCTTGAATGTGAAGCCAATTAAGAAACTTGTCTCAAGTTGGTTTTTGAGCATAACCTGAGCCACAAAGTTTTTCTGGAGTTCTGTTTTATCTACTGATAGCTCTGCTGGTGAGCACCCCCTGCTTATTGACCTTCCCTGGCTGTAGGGTCTCGTTTGCTGCTGAATGTGAAGTGCTGGTGAGAACCAGTCCAGCATCCATCCAGATGATTTGGTCTCCTGCTGCTTGAACTGGTATTTGCTATTGTTCAAGGATTAGCAGCGTTGTGATTTGCAGAGCGTTTCCCTCCGGAGGGGAACGCCGCTGCCTTGGACCCAGAGCGCAGGGGTGAAGTGCTTAAGCACAGCTTCCTGGGTAGGATCCTCGCTGTCAGGGCACAGTCAAAACAAGATGCTAAAACCCTTCTAAAGCTGCTGATTATTGAACAGAAACCTGAGCTCGAGAAAGCTATTAGTATGCTAAACTAGACTTGTTCTCTCACTTAATTTTAATGCAGATAACTTTATTTTAAATTGATGCTGGTAAGAATTGGGGAAAAGCTTTGAGAGGTTTTTTCCTGCTGATAGAATAACCTCATTTCAGGCTCTGCCATGAGACTTCGTGTGGCAGCTCCTCTTTATTGTAAGGTTGCCCCAGGTGACTTATGGTTCATGCACTCTTGTAAGTGCTGTTAATTTGTGAGGTTTCAGTGCTTAGACTGAGCTGCTAAGTGGGCTCTGAGCAGATAATGAGGTCAAGCAGGGAAGAGAGGGAAGAGTCCTGCAGGTTCCCACTTGGCATTTGTACCCAGGTTGCACGTTTTATGGAGATTTTGTCCTAAAAGCAAAGTTCCTTTAAAGTCATCATTTTGCAGAGGTGATTTGCAATGCTTTTCCAAACCTGAAAACAAACCTAGTTGTTCATGCTCGGTGCAGTACTGCAGTTGAGATCTCTTCTGTCATACTGAAATGCAAATTTGCTGGTGTTTGGTTTGGATCGTTTTGTGCTGCATTAGGATGAAGGAACTACTCAAATTTTGATCCTCCTTCTCTGGGGGGTTGTAGAAGGTAAGTTGCACCGTAAGTGAGGTGGATTAGTGTTGTGGGATAGCACTGCCTGTTACAAAGAAAGCAGATGAATGGAGTATAGGAGGCTGCGATGTGGAAGGAACATTATTGTCGGGTATTCAGTAGTTGGAAAGCCTCAAATACAATAGTTGGAGCAGTTTGCAAACAACTTTACCCTAACTAACTCCCTGACTCTGAACTTATAACAATCTTCTTATTATAATTATATCACAGAGGTCCCAGGTTACACAAGGAATTTGATATCATTTCTGGGATTTGATATATCCATTACATTCACTCTGAAAGTTTCAGATACAGTCATTCAGCATATGTAAGAAGGAAGGTAGCTATGAGCATCTCTTGAGGCCCTCTTTTTGCATCTTGGTACAGGTGCATGACCCCATGCTCTTCAGAGTTGACAGGAGTGGAGTCTTCAGTGGATGTTCAGTCAAACCAAGAGTTTAAGGAAAGTCCCTCTGTTCTTGGCAGCACACAAGCCTTCTTGGCAATTGAAGCTTTTCATGTAATGCTGAATTCTTACAGAAGTTACTCTACTGTTTAACTTTCAGGCAGTAGTGTCAGTGGGACTACTGATAGTGTATAAAGTTAAGTGCTAATGTAGAATCAAAATCATCTTCAAATCTGTTCCCTGTGGGTCCAGATACAGACGGAGTATCCTGCAAAAGGGAACTGACAGCACTGGTCTACAGGCAGCTGCTCATTCATAGATGAATCAGAAGTTACTTGAAGAAACTAGGTCTTGAAAGAATATCTATTTCTGAAAGCATGATATGATTTTAAACAGCTGTCTTATTGACCCAAGCGAGTAAAACTTGAGTTTTTTTAATAGACTGATGAGAACATGCCTATTCAGTAATACTGCAGATGGCAAATGTTTCTGTCCTATGCAAAGTGTGTTGAGCGAAGGTGACCGTGGTAGTCACAAGATGTTTTCTGTAATAGCATACCCTGGTTTCAAAATAGGCTTTTATGCTCCCTTGACACTGATTTTTTTTTTTTTTTTTCAGTGCTGAGGGTTTCATTAACATTGTAGTGATATCTTCAGTTGGATTTAATTTGCATACTCGCTTAAAAAGGGACGCATGGCTGAGTCTGTTGCTTTTTGGCTGAAGGGTCTTTCCTCTTGGGTTGCACAGAACAACACTACCCTCAGCTGCAGCTCGGGGAGTAGCAGAGAAATTTAACATTGCACCAGTTCACTTTTCATTAACTTCTGTCAGATGGGATATTTGCATTGTGGCAATCTCCCTGTTCTCTGCACATACACACGTAACAAATAGATCACATTGTGCCTGTGGGTCTTGCATAAGAAATACGTTGGATGATAGTATAATTAAAAAAACAAAACCAAAACCCCAAACAAACCAAGCAAACAAAACAAAACCAACCACCAACAGGCCACGGCAGTCGCCATGCCTGCCTGTGAAAGCTGAGTTGGGGTACAGGGAGGATGTGGAGGTCTTGAAAAGAAGCTGCTCAGATTTGGTGTGATTAAACACAGTTGACATTGGAGCGATTGAAGGGAAGGATGCCTGACTCCGGGCAGGGAGCTTTGCAGCAGCCCCACGATGACAAGGGCAGTACGTGGCACTAATGTGGTTATAGTGAAGGATGTGCAGCACAGTCCTGCACACGTGCCTCACCTGTATGGAGAGAAAAGAGAGATGCTAGTAGAGCAAGTCAGATGATGTTCTAAAACCACTGTAGTTATGGGGACACAATGTAGGGCTTAAGTTGAAAACCATACTCTGTGGACCAGCTGGTGCTGGAGTTCAGTGGCAAGGAGGGATGCAGAAGAGGAAAGAAACATTATTTTAGCCATAGTGAACTTGAGACAGTTGGAGGGGACAGAGACTGAGGCATCCTTCTGTGCATGGTCTCTGTTGAAACATGAGCTGAATTTTGCTTGCAGGTGAAATTTCCCAGAAACTGAAGTGAAGAATAATCAAGGGAACAGCTTTGGGATGTCAGCACTGCACTGGCAGTGCATGGTACTCTGAACAAGCTTTGGAGTTGTCCTTTTGGGTTTACAGGGCACGCGGGTCTGCAGAAGCAAAATTCAGCTCGCTTGCTTACCTAGCCAAGGCATGAACATGTCTCTTCTACCACAAGTGGTGGTTCAAGTGCCTCATTGAGCTCTGTGAGGAATGCAGCTCTCCCCTCTTCACCTGCTCTGGGAATAGCTTGGAGAGCAGCTAATTGCATGAACCACTTATTCCTGTAAGCCCATCCTTAGGCCTAGGTAGCTGGGTTTGTAAGAACGTGTGTACTGTGTTGCCCACTGCTTAGAGTGGGAAAGGTTGTTTAAAAAATAATAATAATAAAAAAATATATAAAAAATAATTCACCCATCCTGCAAAACCCTTTACTCTCACTGTTATTTATGGGTAGCAGATCAAAATCCCCCTTAATAGGTGGGAGCCAAGGACACAACAAATTGCAGCCTATTGCATTTATTTTTCTTGTTTATGTTGAACTGCTGATGCCCAGAAAATGGAAGAGGAAGATTAGCTATCGTCAACTGGAGTTGTAGTGCTTGTTAATACCAGGTTTTGGATACTAAAGCACCTATAACCAAAGGAAAAATGGGGCAACTTTTTTCTGTTTGCATCCTTTGTTGGCTGTTACCAGATGTTAGTCATAGGCTACTACAGCAGTAAACTCAGAAGAGAGTTGCTTCCTTCTGAAAGTATAACCACTTTCTACAACCTTCATAAGTTTTAATTAAAAAGAGCATGTAATGATTTTGGGATTGAATCCAATTTCATATGCTGTTTAAATGGAGAAATAAAATTATTTCCATCAGGCTTTTAGTTCAGGGTTTGTAGCTGCTGGATCATTTCCTTTTTCATCAGTTTCTGAGTTTTAAAATGGCTTATGAACTTTAGTGAAATCATTTAGAAATGGATTTCATGCGGAATAGTTAATAAATGAACAGCACAGCCGTGTAGTGAAATGAGTCTTGTTTGCATCTCAAGCAGCACAAATTTAAATAAAAAGCAAGGCTTTGCATAACAGCATTTGGTTTTAATGTCAGCAGTGTTTTTTAAGCCACCTCCAATATCCTTCATTTTTCACAGGGATATCTCTGGCAGCAAGGAGGATTTTCAGGGGCTGATCTGAGGTACATAATTGGAGCAGTAAGACTACACACACAAAGTGTCACTTAATGGATGAGGCTCGTTTAATTGTAGGCTGCTCAGAAATAACCCAAGAAACACTTCACTGGTAGCTAATGCAGAGGTGTAATTAGACTTCTACGTAAGTGTTATTAGGCTGATTGCATAGAAAGAGAGAGAGTTCATAAGGTTTTTTAAATGTGTGCAGAGTCATTTTGTCTCAACTGTCTTGTCCCTAAGCTGCTGCTGTATTTGTGTTGGACTTAAATAAATAAGTACATTGCTCCTTAGCTACCAGTTACCTGTAATCTTCCGTCCTTCCACAGAGGGCTTTTTTTGTTGTTTGTTTTTAAGCAAAGCTCAATCACAGCCGTGCCCAAGCCAGGGTGAGGCTGTGCCCTGCATTCAGCTGTGGGCCTTCAGATCTGGGGCTCGCCACAAGCACTAGGAAACCTGAATAGGACCGAAGGAGGAGTTCCCGTTGGCTTCTCTTATCCCCACCTATGTTGCAAATTCCAGCTCGGTTTACCATGTAGTTATTTCCTAACCTGAAACCAGTCACTGAAACTTCAGCTGAATGTGCTTCAGCTCGGGCCTACACACAACCCCGGAGGACAACTTAGACCAGAATAAAGGTATGTGTGGTGCCACCAAACTTCTGGACATGGCTGCCTCACTGAGGACAGATGATTTGCCTCAATACATCACCACTGGTCTTTGACAGTTTTGCTTTTGTGTGGGATATGAGTAAAATGAGTGAAAAATTAGTACTTCAGATCTCTTTCTGAATTTTTTTCATAGTGTTCTTTTGCCTTCCTTTTATATTTATTGAAGAATGTGTTGTCCAGCTAAATTAAGTAGATGTCAATCAATCCCTTACTAATTATTTATTCAGTATACCATATGGAAGCCTAAATTAATACAATCCCTAGCTGGTAAATAGTATAGATTCAGAGAATGTAAATTTCTTTCTTATTTTCTTCTAGTAACACTGAATGCATCTTGTAACAATATTTCATTCTTATGTCCTACAAATAGCAAATACAGGGTGTCAAAAAAAAAGGGGTTTCCTTTGTTTTATCTTTGAAACTGTTAAAATAACCATAAACATTGCTATGTGTGCGGTTTATGCGTGTATATATATGACTTTTGAAACATCTATTTGAATGTTCTCAGAACTATCTGTGTCTTTTTATCTTGTATGGTCCTGGTATAAGACGCAAATGTAAAATAGCGACCCTGTTACCCCATCAGTGCTGACACTTCATTCTCTGCTGTCAGAAAGTCACCTTTTGGCAAGCTGTACAATGGGAGGGAGGCTATTTAAAGGATTAGCACTTGTATGGAAATCTCTGTATTTGCTTTGAAATGCTTCCCAGATTAAGAATTTCTTGCAGTTACCATCTTCAGATGGAGTTGTTCCCTGGGAGTAGATTGCTGTACGTACTCCACACAGCACTGAGGTAAGGTAGCTGCTGGTTTTACCAGCCTGGTTTTTTGAGAAATGCTGTCTAGAATTTCTCTACTTTTGTTTAAGTAGTGGTAAAGAAAATGAGAATGTTTTCAGTAATCAATAGTTGTTGCCAGATGTGAGCATACAGAAACCCAGAAGAAATGTAGCTCTGAATTAGGAGCCTAAAATATAGACCTGTTTCAGGCAGTACCTAACAAGGGAAATGATTTCTGCTGTAACAAGCAAATGTGCTGCACAGGTGAGAGAGACTGAGGGGGTGCTATGGATTTCTTTATATCAGTATATATCAAAAAGTGAAAAGCCTTCCAACTGTACTGCTTGTTCTCTGGATGCAGCATAACTGATGAGTGGAGATAAATGTAGAGTGCTTATGAGCTGATGTTTTAGTACAGGAACCCCCCAGGCTGTGTCCCCTGTTCTGCTCCCTCTTTGGACTAAGGGGCAGAACTGTTCTTAATCTTATATTTGAAGAGGATGACCTAGAGACAGTGGAATTAGTGGCTTTTCAAGTAAACTGTGGATCAGTTCATCCATACTTCCAAGTGACTTACTTTCCCAATGTGAACAAAGTTAGGGGAAGTTCCAGCGTCATTTGCTGGGCCTATTCTTATGTAGGTAAATAACTTAGATGAAACATTAGTCTTGCTAAGAAGTACCTTAAGTTTGCTAATTTGTACTTCCCCACTAGAGTATCTCTGAATGCTTTTTGTGGAGCAGAGCCCAACATACGGCTGGAAGTTGATTATAAAATACAGACACTTCTGTGAGGGTATCTGGCTCCATTCTTTTCCCCGCTTGGTAATGACCGTAACTGTTCTGCCTGACAGCTGTGCAGCGACTGTACAAAATGAGATGGTGGATCCAGTCCAGCTCCCAGAGTGCCAGCATCTGCACTCATTGGCTCCATTTTTCTTTTGGCAGCCCTAACTGAGAAACCAGTGATTAATTCAGCAGAGAGAATGACGTGAAGTCTGACCCTCCGGAGAGCTGCTGCTCGGTCGGTGGAGGCAGACTGGTGTATTAGGAGAGTTTGCACGGTCAGGTTTCATACTGTGTTTTTCTGTGTGTCAGTATGACTTGAGCATCCTAGAACATCTGTGCAAGAGCAGAGTCTGTTTCTCTGAAACCTCTGGATGCAGTGGTGCCCTGTATCACAGCGGAATGGCCCACAGACTCAGTCACCTCTGTTACAGGCTTCATCTTTGCTGCAAAACCAGGAAAAACAGGGAAGAGTTCCCATAACTGAACTTGGAACACAAGGGAACCAGAGTCGGAGAAGGCACATGCATCTTGGGGAGGGTTCTGAAGCAGCAGCCTGGGGAGGCGGTAACAGGAGGTTATTTTTTTTCTTTCTTTCTTTTCCTGGTTATCATGGTTATACTGAGTGGTAGAAAAGCAGGACATCGTACATGCTTTGATGCTGGACAGCATTAATGTCACGTGGGCTCAAAAAACCAAGTTAGGGCCTTTATAGATATTTGGTAAATATTTATTTCCTGTCTTGAATTCGTCACATTTCTTAAGCAGAAGATTTCTGACCAAATCCTTAACTTTGGTGGTTTTCAGAGGACTTTAAGCTCCCAATTGTTTCCTCACCAAAGATAATGGGTAAGAATATAGAAGAGTGCTGTCCTGAGCTGCTGTTCTAGGCTGGTACTCACAGCTGTTCAGCTACCTTTAGCCAAATGGAGTTTATTCTAAAGGTTTCTTAAGTGGTAGTGTTTATCATCTGCCAGGTGCTGGGTAAGTTGTGGGATTACAGCTGCCTGTTTGTCTTTGCCCTCTGGCTGAAATGCCTCTTCTAGGCCTCAGTAAGTGAAGAAACACCATCTGGCTGCTGCTGCAGGATGCTGGGAGATTTCTAGTCTTAAGATCTTTAGAGATGGAGGAGATGGGGCCTTTTCCTTTTTTTTTCCTTGCATTTTAGAAAGCCTAGGGACTCTTCCAGCTCTGTTTCCCTCATGTTTCTTTCTGAGCTGGAGATTGTCTCTTATTTACAGCCACTTGCTCCAGGCATGTGTTGTCAGAGGGTGTTAGGAGCTGACATAGCTTTGCAAGGTTACTGCCTCCCCACTTTCCTGGTAATCTGGAGGAGAGTATCCTGGTGGTAGCTTGTGAAATGTCTGACATAGAACTGTTTTTCTGAAACAGATGCAGATCTGAACATAGCTGATCAAAGGTGGGGGGAAGTTCTGTATTTCCCCAAGACACAGAGCATGTAGGTCTGTTTTCAAGAGGACAAACCCCTCTTCGATGAGGTGTAGCTGTCAAATTAAAAGTTATGTAATTGCAACTCAAATCTGACCAGGCTCTTGGGTTTAGGTTAATATTTATACCAAGGAGGGGGAGAGAGAGAACTAGATAGAGTTGCTATTACCATGGAGAGCTAAAGGTAGCAGTGAGTCAGCTGGGGGAGCAGCAATATTTGAGCAGGTCGATTCTCATCTCTCTACCTGCTCTGCAGCTGCATTACAAATGGTTTCTATAAAATATCTGCTCTCGATCTAATGAGGTGATATCCACCCCATGTCTATCTATAGCTGCCGTAGTAATATGTAGTGTGACTTTGTGATGCAGATGCAGTAAGATAAATGGGAAATTTGTTCAGGATGGAGGGGTTATGGGTGAGCCCTGTGGGTGAAAACGTCTGTGCTCTTTGCTGTGCTTTTGTGTGTGTAATGGTGGCTGCTAACTGCCTTCATGGGCTGATTTTCCCCATCCACCCTTCAGTGAGGAAAACCAGGATATTTTCCCTTGAGAAACATCAAGTGTTTGAGGCCTCACCCGTCTCCTCATAGAGGCTCTTAGGGGCACAGTCTGGAGGGCTGATGGGCCATTGAGCTTCCACGAACATGTCTGAAATACAGCTCTTGCAGTCCGGAGTGGAAAGTATCTCTGGCTCTGTGTTTAGGCTCTTGTGGTGCAAGGATTAAAGCTGGCTTCCAGAATGACAAATCTGTTTTGTTGCAGCTTCTGAGATTTCAAAGTTTGTTTTGGTTCAATGTTGCAACAAAAGGAAAAGCTTTTGAATGTTGTTTGCAACATAAGCATGTGCTGAAACACCTCATTTTGGACAGCACCAGTGAGGCTCAGCCAAGTAGCTATCTGTGTGAAATGGCTGAGGACAGCTCTGTTAGAAGGGAAGAGAAATGTGCAAGTGTGGGTTGTATTTTATTTGCCTGGCCCTTTTCTTTAACATAGCACTCTTGCCCTCAGAGGAAATAACATTCTTGCTTTATTGGCCAAAAGTAGCCACCTCCTGAAAGAGCTGTCTCCTTAATACTACGTGAGTTACATTTATTGAATATATTTTTTGAGCAAGGTATTATATAGGTTCTGAGCTGGCACTGCTGCCAAGCAGCACTCCTGCCTCTTTCCAGCTGGCTTCCTGATGTGCACCATCACTTCTGGGGTGCAGGAGCAGCAGAGTCCTAGGGGAGGAAGGTTCCACACGTCAGGGTGTTGTGTTGGCTTGTGTCTCATTGGAGTATGTGTGAAATTATGTTCATAATGTTGCAGTACACAGCAATATGTTATAGTCATTAACCTCTTGAAGTTGAGAGATTGTTGATGTGAATAAATCTGGGCAGGATAGAGGGTTTAAAGAAGAGGAGGATAAATATAGTTTATATGTAATAAAATTTATTTATATATGTCTCCAACCAGCAAGCCCCAGTATTCTGCTTGGAGCTGTCTTAGCTCTTGTAGACTGTTGCAGTTGGCTAAAACAATCATATGCCATGCTGTGTGATTGCAGGTTTGTGATGTGAGGATTCAGTTGAGCAATACTCTGCTACTGTTTGTGGACAAAACCACCTGCAATTTTAACAGCACATTAAAGAGTTTTTAATTTTCAGGCAGTACAAGCTATGACAATTCATGACTTCTTTAATTAAAATCAATAATGATGCAAGCTAAATCAAAGATTTAACAGCAGGCGTGTAGTCTAGCAGGTAAATTGATTTTCTTTAGGTACAGATGAATGTGCGTGACACTACCTCCAGCATTAAATAATTTCTGTGATGAGAGACACAATCAGCTCTATTAATGTGACTGTTCTTGTAGACTTTTAAGATAAATCAGTGTCTGCTAGAAAGCATTGCATAATTGGTTAGAGAGATGTCAAAGCAAAATATTAGTAGTTTACAAATCTTTGTCAAGTGGATTGAAAAGTGTTCTCACACTCACAGAGGAGCAGTAAGAGCTCATGCTCTCCTCTTCAAAGTAAAATCAAAATAAGGTGTACACGGGTTTAACAAAAAATAAACATCCTCAGGATTAATATCTTCCCAGCATTGGTGCTACTGTAGCTTGAATGTGTGATCAAACCCGAGCTTGTATTGTTTTAGTGGCACAACTGAACAAAGTTCTGGATACTTCACATTTGCTAATTGTTTTCAACTGTGGAAAGATCACAAAGTGACTGGGATATTGTGAATCAAGCTGGTTAATATTACACTAGAAGTGATAAGATATGAGACTGAAAAGTCCCTGAGTCTTTACCTTCCTTATCTCTTATCACTCTCCTTAATAGTTATAGTTTTAGATTAAGTAACCTCTCGTATCATAAAATAATTTACAGTTGATTGGTGCATGATACAATTCTGCTTCCTACTGTCATTTATTGAGCTTTCAGAATTGTCAAAGGTCAGACTTTTTGTCTCTCGTTGCCAGTGCTTTTTGGTTCACAAGTAGGAGTGTTGCTATTTAAAAGCTACTGATATCCACCCTGCTGATCAAGGTTTATAAGAGAATAAACTGGGGGAGAGGACTTGAAATCTATCAGGTGGGATTAGAAGCCAGACACACTTTATTCAGGTTGCTCTGCCTTTCTTGGGGGCCTTTATGAGCTCATTCCTCACTTGAGTTCCCCCTTCTGAAAAATGGAAGGAAATCTCAACCCCCATACTTCACTTACTGTGGCTCTATCTGCTAGTTAAACATTTTTAAAGATTTAGGAGATGGTAAGTCCCCGGTGTTAATAATTAACCCATCTCTCTAACTGTCCTGTACTGTAGCTTTCACTTCTCCGTTTTTTACATTTTTCTTTCATTGTTACTCTTTATCACTTTCATCAGTTCTTGTTCTCACTGCAGTGAAGAACAAACTTTGCCTGTCTAGAAAACAGTGCAGGGTTGTGTTAGCCCAAATAATCATGGACTCTGGTGTTGTGGCAAGATGGGTTTTCTGTGGCAGTCAGTGAAAACAAACCTCGTGAATTGTGGCTGCGTGTAGCTGAAGATGGGAGATAGGAGGCAAATGATTCTGGTCTTCCTCTTTAGTTTCTCTGTTGTGTGGGTGTAGCCAGCATGTTTTGACTGATTTCTTTTATGGGGCGATGGAAGGTAGAAGTACTTTGATTTGTACTTAATTTTTTTCTTTTTCTTATGTTCTATCCCCTTTGCCTTAGGAGGGGGTGATAGTTGTTGTTTACAACACTGTGCTGTACTGGGTGAAGATCCCAAATCTGCTGTCAATCCTTTTCTTACTGAGAAACCTCTCACTAATTACTTGACTAGAAAATGAAAATACACTGTAAACTCCTCTAATTGCTTAGAGCCTGATACTTGCATACAGCAAATCTCCATCTGAAGGAGAAGCTTGAAGCACTCAGGGACAATAGACCCATCCTCCGATGGGAGATTCTGTGCTGTAATGCTATATACATAGAAAAAGGTCTTTCATTTTTAACAACGTTAAGTCTGTTTCTCATCTGGCATTTACTGAGTGCAAACACCAGCCCTGTTTTTATTTCAGAACCATCCTAGCCATTACCGAGCACCCAGTGAGTTGTATCTCATGTTTTATCTGGCTGCTTTTTAATGCATAGAGAAGCTGTTCTCTGCAAATTGAAACAGATGCTGTTTTAGTTTCCTTTGCAGTCCTTCTGTTTTGCCTCTCTGCCTGTGGAAACCATGCCACCAGTTCAGCTGGGGTTATTCTGCCTTCCCTTTTCCCCTCCTTCTGTACCTTCAGCTTAAAACCAGAAAAGCCAAGTCCAATGAAGTTTACAAAATGACACAATTCTTTACTGCCCAGGTTTGCCAGTGTTATCTTGCATGCTTAACTGTAGGCGTAGGCCTTCGAGGGAAGGACGTTCTCTGCTGAGATGGGTACACCATCTGGTGAGCCTCCATCCTCGTACCGGCCTCTCTGTGCTGCCGTGCTGCACACATTCCTAACAGTAACAAATGAGGCTGTTCCTCCCTCTCCCTGTGCTCGCAGGCTCTTGATGGGCTATTCTTTGCGTGACCTCCTGATGCAGCCATCGGGCAGTACTGATGGCAGTGGTGGCTCTTTTGACATGGGACATCTGTCTGGTATGAACTGGAGAGCAACTCATTTCACATAAACCACGTAACAGCTCTGCAGTACCTGCCTGGAGTGGAGAGTTTTAGTTTGCGGTGGCTGTAGCTCACGTTGAGCTGCTTCATCTGTATTCCAGTCTCCAGCTAAAGCATAATAAACCTGCATTACTGAAATACCAGTTATATCACATTGTCTAGTGAATAGACATGAACTAGTTAACATTCTTCTCTTTAAAATAATAATAATAAAAAAGATTAGCTTCCATGTAATTAAGGTCTTAAAGACTTCCAAAGGAATAAAATACAAACTGTATTTCCAAATCCTCTACCAATTTGTGAATCATATTAGTATTGATCAAGAAATGTTGTATGGTACAAAGCATTGAGTGGGGATTTAGAATGATGATTGTGGTGGGTGACTCTCTGAATACAAAATTAGTGTTAATGAAAACATTTCTGGAGCCTGTGGAATTAAGATCAGGAATGGGAACAAGAGTTCTGATTCTCAGCTGTTGCCACATACAGCAGACGGTTAACTTGCCTTCTAAATCTTTGCACAAACTGGCTAAATTCTCAGGACTATCCATGGTTTTTCAATCCATTCCCAATTTTTTGAGGGCCTATGAAAGAATTATTTGCAAATCAGTTCCAGGCTGTGGAAGGGGAAGCATTTTGCAATAGTGAGAAAGTGTGAGTCAGAAATAAGACCTCACATTTGACTTGCAGCGTTTTGCCTACTGCAGGTTTGTTTGCTACAAGCTGGGAATCCTGTCCTTGAGGTGGCCATGAAGTGAGCTGTTTAATGCTTGTTCTCTGATAGTCTTGGATGAAGTGCAGTCTAGAAATGCTTAGTCCTGACATTCTTCAGATTATCTCACCAACACAATGAGAAATATTATTCTAAGTTATCCTTTCTTGTAATATCAGTAATAATTTCAGTTTCTCTGAAATTCTTTGTTCTCTAGTCTCTCACAGAGTCTGAGTTTTGCTTCATCATTTCTCAGGCATTTTTTCTTTTATTTCCTGTATGAGGATTCAGTTTACTGCAGTAAAATAATCTTAGTAATAATATAATAAGATATTAAAGTATGAATTACCTTGGTGGCAATAAAGGACAGGTTTTTATTGCTTGCTTATCAAGGAGGTTTGTGTTTATGAGTTCGCTGAGTTGTAAGTGCATTACGTTAGAACTTCATCGAGCCTGGCCTGGTATCAACAGCATACGTAGCTAATTCAGGAAGACAGCACTGATTTATATGGCGGTGGTATTTGAAAAAATAATAAGTTGGAAGTGTTTCCATGTATTTTCTTGGCAAAGAAGCTGTCAATAGTACTGAAAGAACAGATGAGTAGCTATTTTAAGGATGTTCATGAAAAAGCCCAAAGACAACAGCTTATCAATAGGAACATTCTCTTAGAGACCATTCCTAGTCATCTGAGGAGGACCTCAGGATACAGCAGAGGTAGGAGGTGTGGAACCAGGAGCTGAAGTGGTAGGATGCTCCTCATGGCAAAGCTGATCCCGTGCGGCATTATCAGCAGCCCCAGATACTTAGGTCTAGTTTACAAGGAGAAATGACCTGAAAGAACTCACTACGTGGCCTTCTTAGCAGTTTACCTTAATTCGGAGTAGTAAAGTGAGCTGGAAAAGGCTCCTTATCTGAAAGGAATATCACACATACGAATTAATATCCTGCCTTAATTTGGAGTAATTTCCATCTGTATTCAAGCTGTAAGAATTTTGAGCAGCGGTGGCCAAGTTGTGCTTGGGCTTAGCAAAGCTCTGATGAAGAGCGTGCACTTGGCTGGGTGACAGCAGAATAGTAGGAAGATGCCTTTCTCAGCTTGTAAGAAAAATATTACATTGATTACCTTTGGTTATAATATAGAGAGAAGTGAGCTTTGTGCTCTCAAAACCAATCAAATGCCACTGCAGCAATTTGGATAATACTGAATGAAATATTCTTTTGTCTTTAAGTACAAATTAGTATTTCTTGTTCCAGATCATACAGCTCAACAAAATAGTGTTGTCAGCAACAGATTATAGACCCCGAATGTTTTATTCCTAGTTGATATAAAAAATAGAGATCTAACAGACCACTTTACAAGGTAATTCCATTTTTCAGGTTAATTTATAATATCTGATGAGATAGATGTGTTAGAAGGAATTTTCACATGTCAAGATTAGGAGTGTGGATTGACCAGGACTCTGCAGCTTATGAGTAGTGAGTGAGTAGCTTGGCTGCTTCTATTGAATGTTTAAAAGTCATTATTTGTCTAGTCCTGTGATAGTACTGACAGCTGCTTTGTATTCTGAAAAACCTGATCTGAATAAAAAAAAATCTAGAGTATCTCTTGCTTGTGTTGAGTAACTTCACCAGCCAGTTCCCTGGAAGCACAGGAGACTTTTGGTAAAGTACAGCTTGCCAACTGTCGGCCGCTCAGCACCTGAAATTCTTCTGATACTTTTAAATTTAGGAATTTACTTGGATGAATGTAAATACAAACAGTTGCATTTAATTTAGTGGTGATTGTTTCAGAAAACACGGTGAATAACCACAAGAAACCTGCTTCTTGGTATCTGTCTGGCTGCTGTTCTCATGGTTACTTTCCAGTGCCACTGCTGTAAACTTACGGGTGGTGATCTAATAATGGTATCAACTGTTAATCAACAGTTAATTAGATGACTGTTAATTAAATTCGTTCAAGTTGCAGGCAGTAAGTTGGAACCAACCTCTTCTGTTTGAAGCGACTTTTGTTACTTTGCCAGTAGGAGAGCGGGGCTGCAGCGTGGTACATAACTGCAGAAGGAGGAGTAACTGGGTTTGTGTGGACAGATGTGCCTACTGAGTTTTAATAATTGTATTGGTCGAAGAAAAATAGTTGCTTCGTGTGCTTCTGAAACGCCTCGTTCATGCAATGCGTTAAGCCAGCAGCGTGAGCTAACAATTTTAGACAACTCCTGATAAAAGGAGCAAATAAAGGAATTTAAGGTTTTCCCTGCTTTTTTTCTTTTCATTTTCATTTGCTAATTTGATTAACCAGATCCTTGTCTGGCACTGACTGCAGAGTTCGTCTCTGTTGATAGAATTCAAATGTGACTCCAGTGACTGTGCAAACATCCCCTGCCGGCTCGCACCGCTGCGCTCGCTTGCGCTGCCTCTTGACCTTCATTTTGTGGCTGAAGTTCAGGAAGCTGCATGCGAGCAGGTGCTCGGAGGGGCTCGCACAAGGTGAACATGAACACTGCCACGTCGGGCTATTGACTCGTGCAGGTGGGCACCAGTGAGGGCCTCTGATGGGAAAAGCTGGGTCGATGGGGTATTTGTCAAGTTCAGTAGGGTTTTGTAGGGGATTGTTTCCATGCGCCTTGCTCTAAAGGTAGGATGTTGCTTTCAAGGGCGGACAAGGAGGAAACGAGTCTACAAAGTCTGAGCATTGTAGCTTTAATTGAAGTCCTACATCTCGATGGAGCAGAGGTAAAAAGGAGGAGACCGTGTGGTGTAATCTTTATTTTTGTTACTTTCTGTGATAAGCTGTTGATTTGATAAGAAATGCTGCTCCATTGGCTGAGCTCACAGGGTGCAGTTGTTCTCTGATAAGCATGTGTTTACTGTCTGCCATAAATGCCTGAAGTGACAGTTTATGGCAGGTTGGATTGGATGTTTTAAATGCTGAGTGGATGTATCATAGCTGTGCTTTCACAGGCAAGTTTGCTGGGGGCTCAGGGGCTGGTTGAAGAAAGAGGTTGAGCTGTAATCATTTGTTCATGAAGCAGACCAGTTGGACCTGAGGGTAATGCGTGGTCCTTGCAAATATTATACAACAGAGACCCGTCTGAATTACAGTGTCCAGCCCCAATAACCCCCCCAAAAAACATGGAGGAGGAACACAAAGATGATGTACGTTTTGGTACAAACTGCACATCTTTTTAGAACCCAATGATTGTTTTCTTCCTTTGTGTTACTCATGCTATCTGGATCTTGATGTAGCCTCCCCTCCCTTAGAGCAATATTGAAACAAATGCAGATTTTTAAACCTAGTGAATCAATTAACTTTCTGGGGGGTTTCCCTGATACCAGAGACGCGGTGTTGTCCTCTTGGGAGGTATTCAGGAATGAAAAAAAGATGGGTCTTCACATTGTAAGAGAAAGGAAACAGCTCCACGCTCTTTGGGCTAGTGAGGAATAAGGATACGATGTTACATTTATATGTTCTGTTCCGACTTGAGCTGGGTAATTTTTCCTGAAACTCAAGATGTATTTTTTCTGATTAAAATCTGAAGACACTTTATTATTTCTGTAACCACATTTAAGTCTTGTAATTTAAGCAAATTAGTTTTCATTTCACATGTCAGACACAATGATTTATAGAGGAAAATGGGGTTTTGCATCTGTTTTGTCTCTTGATTCATTAAGTTTTGATTGAAGAAAGTTTTTGAAATAGGGTGTAAAAGAATTTTCTGTCCTTAGTGAAGGGATTTCTTGGGTTTTGCAGCATCTGGTTGGGATTTTTTCCCCCCTGTGTGCCTATGCCAAGAAATCTTGAATTCCCCTTCCTGATTTTTAAAGTTCAACCTGAGGGAATTGAGCAATTTCTTTAGTTCACACCATTCTCATTCTGTTCATATGAAGACAAAACAGCTCTGACAAAGTCAGTTATGGCATCGCAGAAGGGACTCGGTTACAGTTTACTCCAGGAACTTTCCTCTAGTTACTTGAGTAACCTTAGTAGCTCTGGCTGCTGTTTCTGTTGCACTTGCAGATGCTGGGTGTGCCCAGAGCGATTGCACAAGAGCTGTGCTTGGCTCGCCCGCCTCGCGGGAGCTGTGGAAAGCTGAGGGCAAACTCGGGTGGTTCTAAAGCTGCTCTGCCCTGTTTGAGGTACATAGATGTTATATGATATAGGCAAGTCGCTGCCTAGCTTTGGAGACACAGCAGCGTGTTAGTAGCTTAATATTGCTTTTCTGCTCCAGCACGAGGAGAGATATAATTAGGAATTGTATCAAGAAGTGTCT
Organism: Megaceryle torquata; assembly: GCA_024611175.1. Lineage (NCBI taxonomy): Eukaryota > Metazoa > Chordata > Aves > Coraciiformes > Cerylidae > Megaceryle > Megaceryle torquata. The sequence continues at coordinate 95,386 of JANIJG010025774.1, forward strand.
AGTGTCCAGAAGAAACTGCATCAGGTTGACTGATGCTTCTGTCCAGTTGAGGTAGCTGGTTTTATTTTGGTTTTGGATGTGACTCGCCAGCTACATTTAGCATGAATAAGGGTTTTTCAGATGTCCCATAAATCAAAGTCTGACCTGATGTAAAAAGGTTGTTACAAGCAGAAATGGAGGAAAAGATGCTGGATTTTTTGGCCAATGAATGATCTTGGAAGAGGCGACATTGAGCTAAAAGGCTCCTGAGCTAATCCTGTCTTGTGACATGTGGGTGAGATGTTTCAGGTGAAAATCTCTTAGGGCTACAAATAAAATATTTCTATTGTGTTCCACCCAATTACGCCAGGGCTGAGGCTGATCCTGTCTCATGTTTGTTGCCTTTGATTTCCCTCTCCTTTCCCACACAGCAGCTTGTGACAGATGTAGCCACCGCTTTTAACGATGGACCTTTGTCAAGCTGGGGAAAGCGGCCACTTGAATTCAGAGAGAAAATAATGATCCTTTTGATTAAGCAAGCCAGCGTTGGTGGATGGGCTGCACACGCTGAAGGGGAGAGCTCAAAGGGCACCTGCCCGGAACACAGGCAATGGCAGGAAATGCACCCGGCTGTAAGAGAGAAAAATTGGCCCTGTGTTTGGAAAGAACAGAGGAAGAGAGATTAGAGGTTAAACTGGAAAGAGTGTTAAAATATTCTTGGTGTATGATGGCTGTAGCTGTGGATTTAGATTGCTGAAATTACCTTGTCAGGATGCCTTATCAGCTGCTGTTCTAGTGATTGTTTGGTTTAGATAAGAACTCAAGTGCGATAAAACCTTGATAACAGTTTAGAGATTACAGCTCTTTTGAAACTGCTGGCACTTGCTAGGGGCTCACTGCCGAGAAGCTACGGTTGGATTTATTCCACTGCAATTTTTTTTTTCCTCCGCCCCCTTTTCTCTTCTTTTGTTTTGTGTTTTTGTTTAAGTGCTTAAGCTCTTGTTTTGAATCGTTGTTATTTTGAGACACGCAGCCTCTTCTGAACGCTTTCTGAAAACGGTGCAAAGGCGTAGAGGAGGTGACCCGTGCTGAGGAGTGGAAGTGAATGCTGAGGAGAAGAAAAACAAGGTACTTCTGATCCAGTTCAGGTGCACTGAGCTGCACGCAGTTGCAGCAATTCACAGTCTCAGAATGCTTAGTAGCGTTCTCCTGGTACTTGCTGAAGTATGGAGTTCCTGTAAAAATCTATTAGTCTACAATAGTTAATTTAATGGGGATGTAAAAATACCAGTCCTTAAAAATCTACCCGATGTTTGTGGCAGTCCATGTGTGTCCCTTATACTAGGTTTGGGCTGTTATGTTTTGGGTTTTTTGATTTTTTTTGTAGGTTTTTTAGATAGAGGCTAGCAACAAACTCCCATTGAATTCATTGCATCCATGTGTACTGAATGGGAAAGCAGCAGTGTTACGGAAAACAACGGGTATTTCTGTCTCATTCTTATTGAAGGTGATTTCTGTTGTGTGGCAATACGGCCTTATTTTGGTTTTGCCTTTCTTCTGATAAATTTTACACTCAGCAGCTATTGTTTATCTGAAAGTGTGTGCTGATTTGTTTTTCAATATAATTTAAATGTATTTGGTTTTCATGTAGTTATAATTTGAAATGAGGAAGCAGAGATACCATGGAGCTCAGTTGGACAACGGGGAAAATATTGAAGTTGTAGGACTAGGGTTAGAAAATGGAAAATTCGGGATAAATTTTCATGGTGAAAACCCTTTTTAATGTTCTTTGCTTTTAGATTTCTGCTCGTGCTCATTAGTTGTTAATAGTAAAGCAGTGCATCTAGGCATTCCTTGTCTACCAATGTGTTTTTAGCCTGTCCAGCCAAAGAATAAACTTAAAATGATGTGAAATAAGCGCGAGGAAGAAGAGTCTGCTGAGATAATTACACATTTTGTGTATTCATTGTATTTACAAAATTCTGAAATAATCTGTGACTGGTGACAGTTAAAGTTTTTTTTTTTGGTTTGGTCAGCAGTAGAGTTGATTACATTACACCACTTGCGTTGTTCTACCTAAAAACATTACGCTTTTAAACGGCCTGCAGAGGACTACATGGTAGTGCTGGCACCACAGGACCATTGTTATTCTCCTACTGAGCAGCATTTGCAGCATACTGATGTGTAACAAATACTACTGTTATTATAGTGAGTCGTAAGAGGAGTGTCCTGTTGGTAAGTCTGGATCTCCACCTTGCCTTTTACAACGCTGTGCTGCCACGTTTATCAGACGAGGTATTTTGTCCCGTGGTTTTAAGGGTGTGCCTCCAGCAGGAGCTGTTTGAGGCAGGACATCAGGATTGCAGCTGCTAGGGCCTGAAGGAGATCTCTACAAGTTGTATGTTTTTATTTTGCATCTGCAAGAGTAGAGAGAGGATTGTTTGGGACAATATGTGAGGAAGCCTTAATTGCAGCTTTCGAGTACATTTCTTTATGTTCTGGGCTAAACTATGTGATAATTTATTCACTGTTGAGCCCCTGTGTTGAACATGTTGAGAAGCTGGATGGTGCAGAGCTGGAAAATGTTGGTTACTAGTGCTGTTCATCTGACCAGAGGGTCTCGAGATGTCAAGGTGGTTGCAGCTCATACCTGCTTCCTGTAGTGTGCTTGAATTTGCTTTTGCATTTTGTTGTGGTTTTTTTTGTCTTGGTGTTTGAGATGAGCAGATTTCATGTAGCTTACCGATTTATTTGAAATTTTCTTTTCCTTTACTAGCAAATCTAGTGTATCCTCTGTTCCATCGTTCAGTCTGAGAACACAGTAAGCATGCCCCAGTTGGCACGACATATTTTACAAAGTCCACAACAAAACTTTGGACTGCATCAGTTTGACTATCTGGGGATATGTAAATAATTGCAACACAAAGTACCAGGGGAGGTTGTACTCTGGAATAACCAGTCTTTTCTTTGTTGGTGGTTTTGTTTCTCTCTCTCTTTTTGTTTTTTTTTTTAACCCAAAATGCTTTGTTTCTTCCTGTAACGTGGGAGAAACCTTTTTGTTGGTTGTCTTACTGAGTGTACACCCATGTACGCTTGCAGCTGCTGAGACAGCTCACCTGAAAGCAGCAGCAAGACAATTTAGCAGTTAAGAGTCTGATCTTCTCTGTATTGGTTATATCTCAAAACATCAGCTTTATGAGATCACTCTGAGCTGAAACTGCTTTGTTTATATGGGATGAGAGTAGATACATGGCAAGCTTTTAATGGGACAGCATTTATGTTGGAGATCTGGTTCCTGTGCAGGAACAGATGAATTGTTGAGGTTGTGAAGATTAGGGTTTTTTTTTTTTATGGGATGATTGTTGATTTTTATGTTACCAAGGTACTCATGTTGGAGATGTTCCGAGAGGCGTGATGTGAACCATCTCTAGCCCTTCTAGTTGGAAGAAAAACCAATCAGACTATGTTTCGAAATACTGGTCTGAGGTATAGGGTGACATGATTTCCATAGGGTTGTACAGGAGGCCTGTGTAAGAGCAATTGAGCAAAAGATGAACCACAACTCCAAGCTAGTTGAGTTATAAAATCTAATCAAATACCCTGGAACCGAGACATTTAATGAGTACTGGGTTAGATTCTTCTTAATTGCATTCAGGCGCTCGTAGGCTGTATTTTCAAGTCTGTGTTATGACTTGAGACTGTACACTTTGTATTTTCCTCTTAAAGAAAGCTCAACGTTTCTTTTGTTCCAACAAGTTTCAGAACTTAGAGGATGCTGCCAAGTTATCACATGCTTCACAGCAAAACAAAGAGCTGGCAGCATTGCCTTTCTCGGGGAAAGCGTGGAAGTAGCCCAGGCTTGCTCCAGCCATGCTCTCATTTGAGGTTTAACGCTCTATTAATATTGGCCCACACTTGCATCACTTGAGCAGATGTGGGCTGAGACTGGTAAGAGCAAGGAGTTGCTGGCTACTGCATGGTGTGGGGATGGTCAGAGCCTGGAGCTTGCAAGAGAATTTGCAAAGAGAGAGTTGGGTGGCTTTTACCACCCAAGTCAAACTGTGTGAGATTTGCAAACAAAGCCTAATGTGAGCTGCCATGGCAATTTGGGCTGTTTTGGAGTCATTCACAACTGGTTAATCTTCTCTGAGAAGATTGCAGTCAGTGGCTTGGGTGAAAGTAGTCCTTGCAGTGTCCTCCTTTCAAAATGTACAGTTTTACAGAGCTCCTGTGGGTACAGTCTCGATGACTCCTGTGCAAGAAGAGGCTATCAAAGCTCTGGTGGGGCATTTCAAAGAATTCTTTGCAAAAATCAGAGGTTTCGCTTTTCACCCTAAAGTTTCATTTTGAATCTTAGCTCCATTTCAGGGGATGCTAAAAGTGAAACTCGGCTAGCTCGTCTGGGTTGGAACACTTACCAAAGAAAATCTCACAAATCACACATAGCTTGTGTGCAAACACAAGGAAAACAGATGATAGCTCATTCTTCTGGTTCATGAGAAGCATCGTATGGAGAGTTAGAGTTCTGCAGTCACTGGACCTGGGTGTCCCTTCTATATCCTGCTGTTTCATGATGGAGGTTTAAACTCAGGACTATTACAGAAGGGGATGTGAGCTTACTGTTTCCTTCATGACATGCTGCTTTGGCAATTAGGTGGTAAACTCTGTTCTACCTAATGTGATTTGGTGCTAATAGTGACAGGACAGTGCCATCCCTTCCTCTGATGTCTGACTTTGAGTTACTATTACACTATTCTTGCAAACATCTACCTCTCCTACAGGCAAGTAATTCCAGTATTGTTCTCTACCACCACGAATGCAGTAATTTAGATGACACAGAGAAAGCAAATATAAAGGGTTTAATGTTGACCTCCACTGTTGGCATTGTTACTCTGGACCCTAGCACCACATCTGTCTGAAGGAAAGGGTGGTGACAGAACTGCATCCCCTCAGTTTGCTCATCTTCCTTTGTGTGTGTGTGCGAGAACAGATCGTACGTACGAAGACAGTCTTACTAGTGAAACCACAGCTCTTCCTAAATGCATAGAGGCTCAGAAGCTATGGCTCTAAAGATCTGTTTTGTGACCTGATGGTCACCTTTTTCATGTCTCTTAAGATGTGAACTGTCATACAGTAAAAATTAAATACAATTACAGTGCTCAGAACATCTTTGAAGTGGCTTAGCTAATTTTGGGTTTGAGTTTGCCCCCAGAAGCGGTTCAGTTGCATGGGGTGTCAGGCTTACATCTTGAAGATCATGACTAAACCACACAAATTTATTTAGCTACAGTGAAGAATTTGAATTATTCTGGGTGGGTTTTTTTTTCCCTTATAACCTCTCAAGAAATGCAAACTTTAAGCTGCCACACACAGCTGGTGTTTCTAATAAGATACAGATGTGGTTGGGGATCTCTCCCATCTTCTGCAACATTTAAATATAGATAAATAGAACTTAATCAGCTATAAATAACAGCATGTCATGCCTGTGGATCGCTAACCTTCTCTGGGACTCCCACAGGACTAGGGTTAAGCTTAATAACTTCAGTCTAGTACAAACAACAGAACAAACAGCTGTTGAGTGGTGCAGGAGGGAAGGTGAAGGGAGCATAAAGAAGCAAGTCAACATCTATAGCCAGTGATGTGGTGCCCTCACATTCAGCGTGGGATGTTTGTAATGTTTCAAGACCAATGGGATTCTTTTATTCCATTTTGGATTCAGTGCACTGGAGGTTTAATGTCAGTACTACATCTGTAAGTGTTGTTTTAAAAACAAACTTGGGAGGTGCCTATGAACTCTTTTTTTCCTTCCCTTAGGGGTAACCGCTCAGATTTGTTGGAATAAAAAGGTGGTAATTGTGGCTCTCTAGCTCAGTTGCAGATGGAGGGAAGCTAGTCCTTTGTGGCCACTGCACATTGCTAATTTAACAGGGCAGATTGGTGTGTCTGGTCTGGAGTATGGTGACCACTGGCCCCAGGCAGTTCTGCAAGCCTAGGAGACATCACTGTCTGTCAGCTTCCAGCACTGGGAGCTGGGTGTCTGGCCAGGCTGGCCTGCATGGGAATGTGTTGTGGGGCTGCTCTCTTCCAGCAGCTTTCTGCTGAAGCAAATGTGAAACAGATGCTGGTGAAACTGCTGAGAGCCATCTTCCATTGCCCCCGGGTTCTGCTCTTCCTGTCCGGGCATTACTCAGCCCAGCACTCTGCTGTCACCTGCGCATTCACCAGCTGCTGTGCATCCATCCCATCGTATAGAAATACCATAGGTTACCAAGGATCAATACTGAAAACACCTGCTGTAGAAGCAGTGCCACATTTATATATGGAGTTGATTTCCTCCTCTAGTACTCAGTGCAGACTCCTATCATCTTTTGATCCTTTTGAACCCTAGGCTTTCAGTGTCTTGTCTGCTTCTTAGTGATTGTCACACCTCTTGATGCTACACTTGAGCTGAAATATCTACAATATGCAATCACTAATAAGTTGTCTTGAAGTATTTCATATGTCAGTATGGAGGTGACATGCCAGATGTCCTTTGAACTTTGCTCAACACATAGCCTGATTTTCCCAGTTAGCAGTGACCATTGCCATCGCTCTTCCGAATGGTAAGCTGTGACACAGGAACTGCAATGTCCTGACTGCTCTGTTGTTCCCATTGGTATTGGTATGAGTTAAGTACACTTTTGGTTGGTAATTTGCTCTTTGGTATGTTTTGGTTAGTTATTGCTTGAGCACTGGTGAGAAGGTGTTGCCTAGATTTTTTTTCCCTGTTAGTTTCTGCTCTTGCATGATGGGCAACATAGGTGGGTTTTGTGGTTTGCATAACCTTTTCCCAGCTACAGTAAGTCCAAGTTATAGATTTGGTTTTTTTATAGTAGATTTGATTTACATCAGAGTTGTTCCTGCCCCATGTATCCGCTCTGCAGCACCACAAGTGTGTGGTTGGTAAAGCTGGGCAAAGCCTCAGCCAGGAATGGAGGGCAGTCTTTGCAGCTCTCCTCAACAAAAGGGCCCCGCAAGGGCTGTCTGAAAGAAAAACAGCGGTGCTTTGGATTTCCCAGTTTGATTTGTGGTGTATAGATTACATGCAGTCCAACTGCGTGGAGTCTGGGCTGGACTTGGCTCAATGTTGCACAGTTTTTGATGTTTGCTGCTCTCCCTGCACCCCTTTTCAAAGCAAGAGCGGGTATTGGGGTGTACAATTAACACAAGATTTCCCGTTTCCGTTCTTCCTTGTATTCCTGGGAGCTGCATTTCCTTCATCGAAATGTAATTAAAACATTTATGAGGAGGGAGAGTCAGCCCTGAATGGCTGCTGCTGTGGCACGGAGGCCACCTCGCTAGGGGAGAGCTGGCCCACGGCAGGGCCCGTGGCCCCTTCCCCCATGCAGCCCCCTGCTCGTTTGATTTCCCCCGCTGTGGGCCAGGCGCAGGAAGACAGGAGAATATTTATTTATAAGCTGTCTGTACAGATGTTTTCGTTGTGGTTTGCGGTGCATTGGTGCCACTTAGTGGGGGGAGAATTGAATTGACAGCTTTAACAGTGCAGGGGAAAACAAGGAGAGTTGGCTTTCGTATTCCAGCCCCACCTCCACACCCCCACACTCCCCTCCAGCGTAATTCTGCAGTTTAAAGACAATAGCAAAGTCTTCTGCTGGCCACAGAGCTGCTGTGGGTACTGGAGCTGGCCATCAACAGAGTAGTGCTGGCAGGCTGGGCATGCACTGAACCCCGGTCCCGAGCAAGGAAAGCTGCACTGAAAGCACTGCTGAATATTAGGCTAAATAGTCTGGCTTTGCCGATAGAAAAAGTGAATCCAGCCGTGCCGTGGGGGAAGGAGGATGGAATGGGATGGTGTTAGCTCTGATTCCAGTTTTGGAGGAGACAGTCTATACAAAATGTTAACAGTGTTTATTCAGAATCGGTTAACTAGATTTTCTGTTGATTTCCTCACAGAAAGGTTGGTACCTGGGGGGAGAGGGGGATGTCTGCTGTTTGCAGTTACAGAAATGGCCATCGGCCACAGTCCTCTGCAGGAGCCTGGAGCTTCACTGCAAGCTTGCAATGGGGCACGTTGCGCTCCAAGTGCTTTGCGGCATCATCTGGTTTGTGGGGGGGGTGGGCAATTGTGGAAGAGGTTCTGTGTTGTCACGATCTCAAGAACATCTTGTGGTTGATTGATACCTATTTATTTTTGTCTTGTGTAGGAGAGGACACTTTGGGGTGGTTTTACCTTGAGTTGAACTGAATTGCTGAATTGCTTTTTTGGGTTTTTTTGCACATGGGCTCTTTACCTTGTCGAGTTGTTTCTCTGTGGGTGTGTACCATGCGGTACCCCAGGGCTCCAGGGAATCTGAGCCTTATTTTGCAACTCTTCCACGTGGGGAACTGTTGCTAATTTTAGTGAAATTTCTGGGTATGGAACAGTCACACTTTCAGTCCTTAAGAAAGCACACCCCGACCAAGGATTGTGCTTACTGACCTTCCTCATCTAGCTTTCATCTTAGCTCGTCCCATTACCCTCAGCCGGAAAAGCAGCACCTCGCAGAGCTCAGCAGGTCCCACCTACCGAAATGTTTCCCAGAGCCCTTGGTGTGACTTCCTTTGTGCACTGTGGTGCTCTTGGCTCCTCCAGGAGGGAGATGAAAGCTGCTGTGGTGCATGTCCTGGCGTCACCTCTCCGGAGCCCTGCACACAGCCGTACCTTCTGCACGATGCCTGAGGCGCAAGCTGGTTCCTTCCAGTTCACGCAGCTGCCAGGCTGGCAGCTCCCAGGTCATGCTGGGCACGAGTACTTGCATCTTCTACCTTAGTTTCAAACCTGTTTGTGTCTCTCTTGCGCTCTCACCAGAGGGCACTGCACAACATGTTGCAGCCTAATAAATAACCTCTTAACCTGCTTAGCTGCTTTATGCTCAGTGGCATGTTTTACAACGTTACCTGGAGTCCTTGAATGCTGGTTCCCATAGCAACCTGATATAGCATTTTTATTCTTTATTACTATCACTATTTTATTGCTGCCTTGTTCAAATGTGCTGTCATCTTTATTTTGCCTTGGTGTGCGTACAAGCCGCAAATCTACTTCTAAAAATTATATTATTAAGCCATTTAGTGAATTTGGAAAAAGGATGATGATCTGTCACTGTCGATTTAATGTTAAATGGAGAAGGACACCATAAATGGAAACAAAACTAAGCCAGCAACCCAAATATTAATGCAGATAGCTTAGGATGCTTGATGGAGGTGCAAATAGTTTGGTAAAAGCAAATTAGTAGGAGAGATACTGTTTCTATAAGGGAACATTATCATCTTAATTTTCTTAATTTCTCTTCAGAGGGCATACTGACAGTGTCCAGATGGTTTAGGAGTGGGTTTTGGCCAAAGGCAGTCTTAGGAGCGAGCACCTAAATTGTTTTAAGGGGAAGTGTGAAAGATTTACAGGAGGAGCTGTACAGCCCAATAGGGAACAGCCAGAAATTAATCTGGTAATACGGATCAGGTTGTGGATAAATCATTGTTTGCACCATACTTACACTTTATTAATCCGAAGGCTGACACATCCTGCTTCTCTGCAAGGGTCAAGATAGATTTCTTCTGCTGGGCTTCAGGAGTGGGAGCAGGAGACTCACCTTTGCTCAAGGACTGGAGGTCCTGCTAGACATGGATGTGCTGGTCCTCCCAACAATGCCTGCTGTCTAGTTGCTAAGACCAACCATTGACAGATTTGGTGTTGGGAAGGAAGGTGGTTTCCTGCAGGCTGGATTAACAGGGTCCCTGAGGAGAGAATTTGCTTTCCTTCTTAGTGCAGGGCACAGTCCGTTCCATAGGATTATTGGGGGATTTTACCTAAAAAAATGGTTTTTTTTGCTTTTGCAGGAGATAATGGGCGATAGTGTTAGAGGTGACGGGGATTTGGAGGAGCTGAAATATGTTTCTTTTATGGGCCTCCCCAGGAGAGCAGCCAGGATGTGGCCTGGGTGGCAGCAACTCCCCTGGGGCCGGGAGAGGCAGAGGGGGCGGGCTGGGTCCCTGGTTCCCTTTCTGGGAATGGCAAAGTGAACAGAGTTAAAGGCAGTGGGATCTCCTGCATACAGGAGCCAGCTGGCAAACCCCAGATAACAGATCTCTTTCTAAGCACGTGTTAGAAGCAGTGCTGGTTTCAATAGCTCCGTTGTACACGCTGCCGTCTTCCTTCCCATCTCTAAGTGTTAGGGGGCTGCTATAAAAATATTTGTTCTTTCTTAGCAACTCTGTCTGTGTCACTCTTTCCTATCGACTGCTACTGTGCAGCTAAGCCCAGCAGTAGGATATAAGTATCCCCTGTGAGGAGAGAGGATGATGAAAGGATGGGGTCAGGGCTGCTTCCTTGAGGGTGATCTCCCATATTTAAGGAAGAGAGAGGCATCATTTGGAAAGGTATAAATTATCTAGGACAGCACATAGAATTTTACAGCCTGTACTTAAATCCTTCATTATATCTTGTGCCAGCAGCAAGGCAGATTCTGTGGCTTTTTCTGAGGACACTAACCTAGAGATTCAGATGCTTTGGAGGATGTGTCTGTCCTTCCAGAAAAGTCTGAGACTAATTTTTTTTTTTACCTTGACTTAATTTTTTGCAAATTCTCTCTTTTGGAGTGATGCTTTGCAGCAGGACAGGTTTGACTGTGAGACTTTGGCAGTGAAATTCCTTCAAAGTGCTTGAAGTATGCCCTTGTTCATCTCCAGAAACCCAAAGCAGAACAGATGCAAACTGATCTGCAACTGGAATTCAGTCCTTGGTTGGGAAATTTAGGGAATGAGTCTACCTGAGCAGAGCAGCTTTTCTAAAATAAAAACATTTCTAGATTGCCAGACCGCTGATTATTAAAAAGAAAAGTAGGGAGAGCAGCTTGGGGAAGATAATGGGTTTCAAAGGAAGCAGATTTCAGTCAGCTCAGAGTTACAGTCTTGGAAAGCTGCTCATAATCAAAAGGAAGTTTAGGAGGGTTGAAAGTTTTTAGAGAAGCAAATTTAATGGTGTGAGTATCAGCTCCCTTAATGGCGAGGACAGATGGGAAGCATAGTAAGAGATTACTTCAGCTAAATCTAATGGCCTGAGACTCAAAAGCAACATTAAAAAAAAAAAAAAAAAAAAAAAGGGAGGCGGGCCGAAATTTTAGAAAAAATTTAAGAAAAAAAGGAAAAGAAAAAAGAGGAGGGCACAAGCCAAAATGAG
>JANIJG010025774.1:106586-175485 GCA_024611175.1 Megaceryle torquata
ATAGTAAGAGATTACTTCAGCTAAATCTAATGGGCGGAGACTCAAAAGCAAAATTAAAAAAAAAAAAAAAAAAAAAGGAGAGCGGGTCGAAATTTTGAGAACAATTTTAGCAAGAACAGGCAAAGAAAAATGAGAGGGCCAAAGTCCAAATGAGCTACAATTGGCAAAAGACATAAAGGGCAGCCGGAGGGGTTTCTATAAATGTCTGTGTAGCAAGGGCTGGGCCGGGGAACGAGTGAGTCCACTGCTCGGTGGAAAGGAAGAGCTCTCAGAAGAGGGAAGTGAGTAAGCACAAGTGCCGAATGACATTTTTATCCTTTCTGTTCTTCCTGAGAGGGTCAGTGGCAGCCGTGCAGCCAGAAAGAGGGAAAGAATAGGTTTGAATACTTAAGTTAGCAGAGCCTGGAGGAATTCAGCTCGGGTAGTTAGAAAACTGGCTGAAGCGATTTCGGTGCCATTAGTGATAATCTTTGAAAATCTGTGGAGGACAAATGAGGCTTGAGAAGACTGGGGAAAAAACTTAATGGGATATCTTTCAAAAAGGGAGGAGCTGTATGCTGGGGACCTTTTAATGCCAAGAGATATTTTTTTTTTTCAGAGGAGTACGGTAAAGATGATCAAGTTGTTTCTAAGCACGTAGAAGGCAGCAGGCCCTGGAAGAGCTGGAGACCTGCAGCTCCTGCAGTAGTTATTGCTTCCATTAATACTTGGATGACGTACTAGAGAGCACGGTTATTCGCTTTGCAGATCATGCTAAGCTGAGACAGGTACAAGCACAGTTGAGATCAGGATGAGGATTCGGGAGGATCTGAAATAATGGAAACAGTCTGAAAAAATAGGTTACAGCTTAACTGTGCTAAGCAAAGGAATGAATGAATGGCTGTAAAAGGCCAGAACTGGTCAGGTACCTGTTCTGCCAGAAATTATGAAAGAAAATGTGTGTGGAGGGTTTCAGGGCTATAGCAGATCATGAAGTATCCCTGGATGTGCAATGCCATCTTGTTATAGGGGGAAAAAAATAAATCATTGGGACATAGATAGATGGTTTACTCCATAATATGCAAGGCATCCTGTTCATCTAATTCGGTTCTGGTAGTGGGTGCAGTATGTTTTGTTCTGAATGTCACTGTTCAAGGAGGCTACTGGCTGTCAGAAGAGATATTAGGAAAAATTTCTTGTAAAGCTAGTTGAGCATGGGGACCAGTTTCCCGGGGGAGACTGTAGCTGAAATGAAGCAAGAGTACCTTCGGGTGCTTTAGGTGATTTTTCAGGCCAAGATAAGGTTTATTTATTTCTTTTTAAAACCATCCTTTTACCTCCTAGCAGAAAAGCCACAAGATTTATTCATGCCCAGGGAGTAGTAGTGGTAAGTAAATGAAAATACAGAATTCCAACTTAATTGGAAAAGGGAGTACTTTTTTGAACATGCAGGTAACCAGGTAAGACCCAAATTCCTGGGCATCTCATGAAAAGATTGTGTACCTGGAAGCTGCTTTTTTTCCTTTTTTTGTTTGCCCTCCCCACCCCCAGCTAGCCCCGTTGGACAATTATAGTTAAGGTCCAACTTCCTTGTAACTTCCAGTTGCCCGGGATCATTAGATAGTTACAGCCGAAGCAGCAGCAAAACTGTAAAATGTTGTCATGTTCTTTGTGTACTTGAAAGTTTAATTTTCAAATTCTGTACTGTGGTTTGCTTGTTAGTGAGACAGATCCCTAATTTGAATGCGTTTCTTTTGCATGAAATGCTAAAGTATGGTGCCTGGAAATTCCTTGGTCCATTGTTGATTTTTCATATCTCCTGTCTAGCTCTAAGGGTGCCTGAAGACCTATAAAAAACATAAAAACCCCAATGGACAGAAATTAATACCAAGTTCTTCAAAAGGGAAATGGAGAATGTAAGTGGTGTCTGGGGTGACATCAACATTTGGATCCCCCTCTTTCAGTCTGAAATCAGGCTTAGGATGGAGATGAAATAGCATCCAAGAGTTTTCATGACAGGAAGAGTCTTCAGACATCAGAAGACTCTTTAATTATGGGCAGAGAGTGATTCATTCAGTGGTCGGCATCTGTATTTCATTAAAATACAAAATCCTTCACTGTTTCTCCTTTAAATATGAAGGTATCCCTGTTTTATCTTTCTTGGCTTAGCCGAGCTGTATTTTATGTCGGATCCTTGCAGTGTGCCTTGTGAGTGAGCCTGAGTTATGTGCAGATTATTTAATGCTGAAAATGTTGAGCAAATGTAATTCACCTGCGTCGCTTTCTCCAGAATTGTTTCTCCTTCAGCAACCAAGCGCAGCAGAAAAGCAGCTTGACATGAAATTGGAGGATTAATTTCAAGTTACTTGGGGAATGGGCGTAATCAATAAAAATAAGCCATTCTTTATGTTATTTTCCTGCTGAGCCCTAATCAACAAGTGAGGATTTTCCTGAAGCAAACTATCTCAACAGGCCCATCCCAACTCCTGCTAAAATTGATGGGGGGAAGAAAATCTCCCATGGACTTCAATGACAGCAGCCTGCTTTGAACTGACTTTTAGTGTGGTGGGGAAATGCATTTTGTCTGCAAGAGATTGACCTTAAATACCTGTGCAGATGAATACATCTGCAGCTTTCTGCAGCAGTAGGAGGCTGCATGAGGGTCAAGCAAGATAATCACAGGTGAAAGCTTTTTGTTACGCTGGTCTTTATCCCACCCCCCAGAAATAAACTGCCAGGTATGGTTTTGGATTGATAAGGAGGATATTCAGGCTAAAAGGGTCATCACAGCTTGCCAGAATTTCCCTGGTTTTGCCACCATCTTTTTACGACTTTTTAGATTTTGGAAAGAGAGGATGTGCACGTACGTGGAATTTTACAACAAATTAGAAGCAATTAAGTGCTTTCGGTTTTCTTACATCAGTTGTGAATAGTGCCGGGCCTTTCTACTCTACCACCTCTTTCCAAAATGCATTAAGACTGTCAGATGTAAATTGGGAGCATCAAAGCACTTTCTGCATAGGGTTACAAGCTGGTCTGTAGTGCAGATTGCTCCAAATTCTCCCAGTGTGTTCAGTGCCAAGCACAAATTGCATTTGAAAAGCAATATTTTGTTTGGCCAGTGTCTATTAATTTAACTGTATTCAGCAGCTGTGAGGTTAAATTCTGGTTTGCCAGTTGGCTTTAGGGTTTGAAAGAGAAACAGCAGCAACAGGTTTCTGAGCTTTGCCTGTGACAAAGTGATGCTGGAAAGAGTGGGAGGGAAAAGAGCATGGAGATGCTTTAATTTATCAAGGGCAAACACTTCGCCATGCAGCCATTTGTCACTCTTCAGTGGGTGTTATGATCTGCCCAGAAATGCTGAAAAGAGGGAGAACTAGGTGGAAAGTTGGGACAAAAATATATAAGGAGCTGGAAAGAGGGCTGGCTGCCAAAATCCGTGGTGTTACAGTTGGCCCCCAGCTTTGCTCCTTGCTTGTCTTGGCGCTGTAGTTGCAAGACAAATATATTTGTCTTACTGTTGTTCGTGAAATATGGCTGGCTGCAGAGCAAGTGGTGCTAAGCAGTAGGGAAACTTCATCTCATGAGTCATCTGTGATCAGGGAGTGGGATGGGAGGGTGATGATTTAGGTCATGCAGACTGGGCCGCAGGGGTTTCGTTGCTCTTTCCTAAGTCTTTCATCGGTAAGAAATGGCCACAGGATGAAGACTTCTCTCTTGCAGATTGGGGCAGCAACATTCTGCTGGTGTAGGGCTTGCTGCTAAAGCAGAGAATTTGGGATGAACCACAAGTAGCTTCCTGCTGTCCCAACGGGAAGCAAATGTGAGGAGGAAGAAGAACAGTCAGTGGTTACAGCATCCTGATTTGGGAGATTAAGTCTTCTCAAAGCAGCAAAGAGCCAAATTCAGTTTCTGAGCTTTGTTCTTTATCTGTGTAACAGAAATCATGCCAATGCCCAGCTCACCAGAGCACTGTGAGGATAAATCCACTGAGGACTTTGAAGTGCTCACATAAATACCTGCAAGAGCACGGTGAGGCATTTGTGCTTGTATGAGGGATAAGTGCTTTATTAGTAATGACCTGGAAAGGACAGAGCTACTTGCAGGTATAGTAAGCACAAGCAAGTACCTCCTGTAGTTGACAGGCTCTTGGTATAAATCATTTGTGGAATAAATGACACAAGAGAATTCATGCTTCCTAGAGGAGAAGGAAAGAAGTCTCTGCTGAGCTTAATAAAAATGAAAATTTGGTAATGGATAATATGAGTCTAGAGGGGTCACAGCCTGCTTGACAGGAGCAGGTCACAGATTAAGTAGGTGCCCAGGTTGGTTGCAGCTATATACAGGAGATTATTGAAGGAAGAAGCGTCCTGGGAACCTTTCCCACAGAACAGCAAGGTCTGGGATAGCCGTAACTGGTTTTGCACAGCAGAATTCAAGGGAATTATTGCAGCAAAACTCTGTGTATTTGACATCATGCTTTTAAAACAGATGGGATGGCTTCCAGGATTCTCCTCTTCTGAACCTTTAAAGGTCCCTGTGAAGTAGGGCAGGAGGAGGTTGTCCTGCACTGCGCCAGCCCACAGGGTCTCATGAGCCTGAGGCCGTTCTCCTAATATGGGAGAGAGTCTCTGGCTCTCTCCTCATGCTTCCAGCCACAGGTTCCCTTCCCTCGCGGCCACTAGCATATGTGCTCATAACTGCTGCAGAGAGCTCAACCAGCCAAAAGCTAACATGATTTAAAAAGAGAAATTAGTTTCTTTTGGGCTAATTTCCTGAATTGTCTCACCACTTAGTCGTAAAGGTACTGGTGCAAGGGAGAAGGTGGGAACATATGGCTGGGGGCAAAGGGAAGAGTGGGAATTGCTTAGCTTATAACTTCCATCAGCTAAAGCTGCCGTGGGACTGTCACGTCTGGGCTGTTATGGCTCTGTCTCCTTGAAATGGAAGAAATGCATCAAGTTGAGGTCAGGAGTTCCTCTCACGTGTGGCAGCAAGCAGACCGCTGCTGCGCCGCGGTGCCGCTCGGTCTAATCGGTCCCCATGCGTCAGCGCTATCAGCACGCTGTTTGCATGCTGTGTTTCAGTAAAGGAGCCTTGGAGGCAGCAGCCTTCCCATGGTCTTCTGAAAACTGGGTCAGCTGGGGAGCAAGCAACAAGTAACTACTGGTGTGTTGGTGGCCACAGCCTAGAAGAGGCACAGGAATGTGCCTGGACAGGTTCTGTTTGTGAAAAAGCATGAATTTCAGCTCATTAAACTATTAAGCCTCCAAATGTTGTAAAGGCGAGGTTAGGAAGGAGCTGTAAATTGAGTGACTGGAAAGGAAACCCAATTAGCTGCTTGTCTCTTTTTCTGGAGTTCCTGCATGGAGGTCGTGCAGATGTTTGTCATAGCTAAAGGTCTCCAAGTTGGTGCAGTTCATTTCAATGGATGCAGCCTTTCACTCTCCAGCAGTAATGTTCTCTGGCACTTACCTTTAACTGTAGAAGGAAATTATTTGAGAAAAGACCTCTCTTCTCTGTAGCATTTTTTTATCCCTATTATATTAGCTCAGTCTTCTTCTGCTAGTTGAATTCCTCCCACTCTCCAGAATTCACATTCTTCAGGCATATAACTACTGCTACCAGTTATTTTCCCCACTGTGATCACTGTAAAGCCAAGTTATACGTCTCATGCTTTAGAAATTTTCTTTTAAAAATATGTTACTTCAACTTCAATAATAAGTTGTGGGTTTTTCTTTCTTCCAGCAACTTTATTAGTGTCTAAAAGACAGGCCAATGTACAGAATTGAGATGCACTTACACTGGAGGTGCTGTTCTCTCCCTTCTCCATGCAGTGATAGCTTGACTGTTTCCAGGCAAAATTTTGCTTGCCCAGGCACTCCCCTGTGTCACTCTGCCTACCTCTGCCTAGACTGCTGTTCTTCCTCACTGCCCCGCAGCACTGTATGCTCTAGGTTCTTGAGACACAAAGCCATGACGGGCTACCTCTTGCATTATTTCACTGTGAAACTGTGTTGATAAGATGCTTGCTGACCTGGTAATCCCGCAGCTGAACCCAGGGGTTTGCAATTCAGAAGGAAACTTTTGCTATTAGCCTGAAAACTGAAGCATAGAAGGAATTAATTCAGAAAGAATTTAATGTAAAACTTTTATATGGCATCCTGCTGCCAAGATATCTTGCCAGTCGGGTGGTGGTAGCATGGGTTTTAACTTCTCTCTCTGTATACAAACAGGATGACTTAACCTCTTCCTCTTTATCCTTGCTCGAAAGACAAAGCTGATGATTTGAACAGATGTTTCGCAAATTGGTAGCTGGCTCGTGCTGCAGTAGGGAGGCAGCGTGGTCTTTGAACAACATTTTGTCATTTGCTCTTGGTGCTTCCTGTCTCTGTGCTGCCTCATCTTGTGCCTAGACAGACCCCTTTTCCTAAGGACAGAGATCATGAGGGAATCCAAAGTGAGATTTCACAACAGGAGAAGCTGGCAGATTGTGTCTGATTGTGAGCAGCCCCGTTGAGCGCTTGGGAGGGTGGGAGAAGCGAGGCAAGCCCTTGGGGATGGCGGTGGGAGATGACACCCTGAGTACTAATGGTGGGAAGGCAGCAACAGAGAGGAGGAAGGGCTGGAGATCTGTGTACCTGGAGTTGCACCCTGCTGCCTGGACAGAGGGGTAATATGGGAAGGTTTTTGAGTGAGAGGCAAAGTCTGCCAAGTCAATTACAGTGGCTTGAATGGCTCCTGCCTCTTGTGGTGTGAGGAGGGAGCCAGGCTCTCCTAGGCTTCTTTAATCCAAAGAAATTGCAGCAATTTAGCGACATCATTTTCTGAGTACACATAGTTAAACTGGCGTAGTCCGTTAGCATGAACGCTCAAATTGGTTTAAGAGTGGCTGAAATAGATCAAATGTATTGGAACTAGCTAATTTGAGAGTGTCCATGCAAGGGGGTTATGCCAATTTAACATCATCAATTCAGACACCAGTAGTTGCATTAGTGCAGTGTTTGAATGCAGACTAGCAGGGACAGCGACTAGCAAATGGCTTAAAGGGGCATTATTCCCTGAAACAGTGTATAAGGCTGCTAAAATGAATAAAATATTTGAGTATTTATAGCAGAAGATTGTGGTATCATCTCCTAGGGACTTATCATTTTGGGGATATAAGGTGTTGGTTTTTTTGTTTGGTTGTTTTTTTTAAATGAAAGAATAGGGGAAATGCACAATTTATGTATTTTATGCTTCTATCTCCTAAAATCTTTCAGCAACTTTGCATTTTTGGGAGAAACCTTAACACTCTGAGAGATAAATTTGGGTCTGAATGACAGTCAGGTGTCCCAGCATGTGGGATTATAGTCTAAAATGAAAAATTAGGTATAATATTTCTGCACACACAGGTGGCCGACATCCCTCAAGGTTGCTCTCATGCCTAACTAAAGTTGTTTTTTATGCAATATATTTCTTTTTTTCCTGCACTTGAGAGATCTCTTCCCTTCCTCTCCCTGCTCCATGGTGTTACTGCGCTTTCCTAACTACAATTAAAATGTTGACACCTGGCTTGGCTCTGCAGATTAGGATTTGATTTTCTGTAATTATACATTATCGCTCACATTCAGTAGCAATTTTACCTTCTGTACAGTATGATAACACTTATTAATTCAATAAAAGAAATCAATTCGCAGGCAATTTCAAAATGTAACACCTTGCTAACTGAGTACTAACCAATCAGATTATGCATCTGACATTGTGCCTTGTCATTTAATCAGTAATGGGTGATTGCAAAAGCAGATATATGTCAGATGTTAATTAAGAATAACACAGTTTGGGACCATAATGTTAGCAGTGCCTGTTTTGTTATGATGCTGTGCTGAATATAGCTAATATTTGACTTGCACTTAAGTATTATTTACAGTAAATGGGATGATAAGGATATTTATTCTGTCTCTGTGTTCCAACAGATGTGTTAAATTTTCCTTTTAATCAGTGGAACATAGTGAGCGTTAATGGACCGCCGCACAGTACGTGTCTGTGTATGTGGGGTGTGGAGGTGGTTTTGTTTGTAGTGAACGTGCTCCATCTTATCTTCTGGAGAGTTATATAGTCTTGCTTTCCCATGGCTTTTTTATCTTCTCCAAGTGTTTCACTTGCCATCTGCCAATCAACTCTTTCCATCAGGTTATTGTTATAGTGTTGAAAAATAATTGTGAAGCTGTGTGTATGTACCACCTCCGAATCTGCTGAACCCTCCCTCCCCCCCACCTCTCCCTGCTTCTCCCTTGCAACTGATACCAGATGAAATGCTCTCTCCTTCGCCCGTGGCCCTGCCTGGACACTACTGAGCAGTGGGCAGGTAACAGGTACCACCTTGCCCTCATTTCCACCTGCCCTTTCCTCCCCTTCAGGATGCCTTCAAGTGCTGACCGTACGGTTGTTCACAAGGCTTAAACCAGGGTGTGTTCCCCTCCTCATTTTGGGCCTTCCTGGAGTCTGATCAGGATTGACCACGCTGTCTGTCCTGATCTTCAGCGGCAGTTAAGGGCTGCTTGACAGGCACTTGATGCCAGCGCTTTCACTGGTGATGAAGGACACAAAGGACCTAGCCCATAATTTTATCTCTTTACTTTAAAGACCCATTTGTTCTGTGTGATTAGGAACTATTAGTCCAGTTAAATTAAGATGAGAACAGGTGAAATATGCCTGAAACCGACATTTCAGCTTAGCCAAATGTTATCATGCTGACAAAACCTTCCTTTCTGATTTGTAATTAAGTTAGAGCCAAGGCCACCAGCTATTAAACTCTACAAAGATAGGAGGAATTTCCAATAAAGTTGTAAACTTCAATTAGATGGCACCAGCCCAGGGTCCTGAGCTTTCATTGGACACTCACCTAATTTTATTATAACAGCAGCATCCTAAATGAGCAGCTCTGGGGCATAGTCTATTCATTTAACAGTCTGCATATTCATTAAATCTTACAAATTGGCATCAGAGTTTTCGTTTTAGCAACTTACTCATTGAAAGAGGGAGACACATTCAGTGTTAGATCACTTACATTTTCTGTTTGGTAAACCATTTTTATTCAGAGCTTGCATAAAATGTGACAATTCCTACAAGCTGGGGTAAATTTCCCCATTGAAGTGATTTGCTAATGGCTGATAAAGTAACACGGAGCTTGTAAAACCATTTTCTGTGAAATTTCGGCAAGGAAAGAGCTGTCTGTTTTGCCCCAAGAAATCACTGATCTGAGGAAAGCGGAAGGACTGCAGGTAGAGATAGCAACAGTAGAGGTTTCCTACTTTTTTAACAATAGACTCTTTCCCCCTCCCTCCGTTTTACGAACAGACAGACAAAGGCAACATTAGTCTCTCTTTTTAATTCTTATTTTTACTTCATACTTAGATATTGCCATCTTTTCTTCTGCTGTGATTTCCCAGAAAAAAAAGGTGCTTTAAAATAATGTTTTTCTGTGTGATTTTCTGTATTGTTATTTTATATTCCATATTGAAGGATGGGTACTTGTTTTGGTTTTTCCTTTTGTTATTGTCCCTCTGTATAATTGAAGCAGTCAGAACTTCAGTGATTTAAGCAGAGCTATGACAACTTATATCCTGATGTGTGAATCTTGGCTTATTACTCGAGTGTGGCTCTCTTGAAGTTCTACAGCAGCTGAGTGTTTATTTTCAGATGTTCAGGCCAGTAATGAAGCAGTCCTCTATTTTGCAATAACCAACGAGTGTATCTGGAGAGAGCCCAAACCATGGAAACTGTGTTTTTAAACCGTCTTGTTACACTAAAGTTTAGGAAATACCTCGTGCCTTCAAGAGGCCTTACTGTGCTGTATCTTGCATTTCTATAAGGAAGAAATAATTAGAACCTTAATTCTATCTTGAAAGAAGGTAACTTTTTTATTATGAGAATTTTAATCTTTAAGCTGGATTTTACTTCAAGTTTTCTCAGTGTTGTTAAAAGGGTGAAAACAAGGTTTCTTTTGAATAGCCATTTTCTTTAGTTTACATTCTGCTGCTTATCCTGCCTGTGCAGGGAAGTCTAAGCTGCCTAGTAAAGGTTGCCAAATTGTCCTTCCGCAGAAGAAAAATGATGCGTACAAAATTTTGATGGATTGATCCATTTATGAAAATACCCACAGACTCCATGCCCAGAATGGTGAAATGATAGTACGTATTGGCTGTGGAGCTGAAAAAATGTCAAATCATCCCCCAGTAAAAGCTTTTATTAAGTTAACTTATCTTAAGAGCTTTGGTTTTGCTGTGTGAATTTTCTTAAGTGGAAGTTGGTTCAAGCTGGATTCCTTGACACAAAATTAGGTCATTATTTCTTTATTAGTTTCTCTTTTTCACGAGTTAGAGATGAGTTACCCATTTTTTAGTAACAGTGCTTGTTCTTAACAGAGTCTGCTACTTGTGATGTACTTTGTAGTCTGTACTGTCTTCAAAGGCAGCTGATAAAAAGGGACTCCTTACAATAATGGAAAACAAACACATTGTTAACCCTTTCCTTAGTGTTGAATTACTGCTTCTGCTCAATAGGAAAATGATCCATAACTTGAGGGGATCAGGACTGAACAACAAGTATATGTGTAAAATAAAGCATCCTACAGATTGAGTGGACAGGGGCAAGTTAAATGACTGACCCAACCTGCAGTGGTGGACCCAGAAGTGGTAGGGCTTTGCTTCCTGTAGTTCCTTCTCTGAAACAGGGTCTGAGTGCAAAGCATGACCCTGGTGTTTCTGTGGCACGGTGTAATTGATAGATAGGCCAATACTGGAAATAATATGGAACTACTGAAATTAGGTCAAGCTGATGGTTTGTCTGTGATACAAGAGACTTCTGTTTATCCTTTAAAAAGGGATTTATAATGGGATTCTCTGCGTGTTTGTGCGTATTGAAGGAGAAGCAAATCATGGGCTGCAGGGTTTGATCAAACTGGGGCAGAATAGTGATTTTTAAAAAGCAGTGCTGGCAGAAGCGGTGAAAATTTTATGAATGCACAAGTAACCTCATGTCACACAGGGATTATTCCTTTAATGTGTTTATGCCTTTATCAAGGGTGGAATGGCTTTGTTGCCTAGCTATATAGCATTAACTTGCTACTATCTCAGAAATAATACCCATTAGTAAGTTCTGACTTATGTATTTATTTCCCATGTTCCTTATCTGGTGTAAGTTGATATAAATCCTTCTCCTGCCAAATCAGAACATGGATGAGTTTCATCTGGCAAAACCTGATACTGCAGCTCGTCCTTTAGCTCTCAGGCCTCGCGGGTTTAACTTCAGTGGTTTGACCTCTTCCTGTTCAAAGGATAACGTGAGCACTGCTATCTGTAGAGATGCATGATGACAGGGTAATCATACTTCATAATGAAGATTACCAAGCGTTTGGCAGTCACAGATAAAGGCAGCCTCACAAGCTGAGCATAATGACATTACGTATAACTGGTTTCTATGTAAAAAAAAAAATAAATTGGAGGGCGGAGTGGGGATGGAGGCAGAAATAGTAGAGAGAAATGTGCCTCAGGTCAGAGCTACAGGTAGAACTTGACTCTGTGACATGTGTGGCAACCCCTGTGCTGTCCTGTCTGCCAGATGAACGTCGTGTGTTTTGCTGGCTAAGCAGATGTCCTGGAGAATTAGGGATTGCTGTTACGGGC
Organism: Megaceryle torquata; assembly: GCA_024611175.1. Lineage (NCBI taxonomy): Eukaryota > Metazoa > Chordata > Aves > Coraciiformes > Cerylidae > Megaceryle > Megaceryle torquata. The sequence goes on from JANIJG010025774.1 coordinate 118,232, forward strand.
CTGATGGCAATAGCCCAATCTGCTCTTTACCATAGAGGCTTTGCTTCTGTTATGTCTCCATATGTGTATTTTCCTGCCCAGGGATTTCATGGAAATGACTGCTAGATGTTGAGGTGAGTGAACCTCCTCAAAATCACTTCCTTTTGTGAGTAAGTAGCATTGCACTGTTGCTCAGCAAATCAAGTCATCTAAAGGTACATGGTGAAAAACGTAAGGATTACAGAGCTGAGAGTCTTCACCCAGCAGGACCTATATGTGCCAGGGAAACTGCAACTCAACATAAGGACATTTAGAAAACACTTTGAAGTACATATATATTCCTTTATTATATTTAAATTTGACTGTCACATATCTCAAGTTTTATTTCAGTAATTTCATTGCCACTTAGAAGGTTCAATGAACTTGGGGATCTCTTTATCCTGTATCAGTTGCACTGACTGAAGTAACACACATAATCAGTTAGAAGGTGAGTAAAATTTTGACCTCTAATAGGCTGTGCACAACAAGTAACATTTGAAGACTTCAGCATTCTCAAATAGATTTGGAAGGATGCAATATAGATCCTAAAATGCATGGTTGATTTATTTTAAGCTGTGATATTAAAGACAGATAAAACCAGAAATAAGCTCTTGCTTTCAAGGTCATTATTTCTCAGTTCTAGGTCATTTGATTTATTTGCCAGCATGTGCAGGCTCTGAGAGCTGAGTAGCTGCTGATCCATAGTAACAGTTCTACTTTAACCCCACCCACTATTACTGCTGATTGGTGGAGTGAAATCTGGCTTTCAACCGTGGTGTAGGGACACAGAGGCACTTAATGGCAAAACTGGAACCTATCCTTTCTGTTGAAGCATGAGATTTGTCAAAGAATGCTGTAAATTTTTACTGCACTGGCTCTTTGTCACCTGTTTTATCCATGGGAAATTGGAAATCCATCATACCACCAAAGCGCTTCATTTTAAGGCAGTCTGTAGGTCTCCAGAGCCAATAGGAGAAACTTGGATTGAATTAAAACCATGTTATGAAAGGTGGTCATTGTCCTACTCTCTGTGTGTTTCTTCAGTGTTCTTAGGAGGATGTTTAGGAGAAGAGGAAAAGAACTTGATGTTATATGCTGTCATCCTGGGAGCCTAATCACTGGAGGGCTTCTTTCTATAAGGGACCTCTAGACTCCATCAAATAATTAAAATTAGTCCAAAAAATTGCTGACTGTCACATCACTATTCCTGTCTCAGCCCTGCAAGGAATCCGTCTCCTGCCTTTCTGCAAGCACCCCTTCTTCCCTTTCACCCTTCCTGTCTGTCATGCTCTGCAGCAGTCTGTTGTTTCTGAGATCTCAGGATGTTGCTGAGAAGATAAATGGATTCTGGAAGACCCAGGGAAAAGTGCCTGGGGATGAGAAGCAGTAAGTGGATGACATAATGGGTCGCCTGTTGTGAAGTACTCGCTGCAGAATGTGTCCCACTTAAGTCTTTACAATGAGGCTTCCAAAGGTCTGAACCACTGTGTAAACCTCATGCTTGTCCTCTGCATGCAGCTGTAGTTAATTCCAAAAGTGTGCTCCAGGTTGTTGCTCTCATCAGAGATGTGGGAAGATGGAAGAAGGCCGCCTCTGTGTTCCCACGCGTGACAGCAGCCCTGCGGTTTCCGGGCTGGGTGGGGAAGGAAGAAGGGTGGTGGCTGGTGAGAAGGTTTAGGAGAGCAGCAGCAAAATGAAATCACTTCAGCTTTGCTTACGGCTGTAGCTAAAGCTTTCAGAGATTTGAAGTTCATATGACCAATGTGAGAGACACCCCTGCCAAATTATGTGATGAAAACCAGAGCAGATGATGTCAAGGCTCTCTTACAGATGTCCCCTGCACATTGTAAGGAATGAAGGAGCCTTTCCAGCAGCTAAGCAGGAGTGTGCATCTCTCATAGTACCACGAGCTGCTTACATGGTTTATGTTTCCATGGTCTATCAGGACCAAAGGAGCCCGGGTACAAAGCCTGTTTGAAAATTGATCCTTAGTGAAATGGGAATTTACAAATGTGGCGTGTTCTTCTCAAAAATAAAATTGAGCTTTACCCATATTACTGCTAAACTATAAAGCTTTAATTATGCCCTAAATCCACTCCTTTAGCTGGGGGGCTCACATGATTAGCAGCATGAAAAAAAAAAAAAGGCATCTGGAGAGGCTGTGTGGTGCCGTGTTCTCCCATATGTGAAATTTTATATAGTACAAATTATTAAACACCAAACCTCCGGAGAAAGATTGTAATGAAAAATTTAGCACTCCCCCATCAGGCTGTAACTAATTTGCCTTCTGACTAGATCTGAAAGAATGGAGGGCTGTGCTGGGGGTAATCCTTGATGAGTAGCTGGCAAGAGGAAACAAGTAGTATTATAATATAGTGCAACAGGAGCAAAGCGTGACACTTGTGCGGATAGCTTCACTGAGAGACAGCCGAGGTAAAAACGAAGAAAACGTAAATCTCCGTTTTCAATCAGGGTCTGTGGGAACATATCCCATTTTTTCTATTTTGATTTTTGGCCTGAAGCTCCTAATTTTAATCTTGCAACACTTCTTGGTAAGAAAGATGTACAGGAGAGAGGAGACTTGGAACAGATGCTGTCTGGCTTGCACTCTGGGCGGTCCTGTCATGGTCAGGCATGTGGGCATACACCCATCTTCTCTCTTACACGGTCTTGCAACTTCCCCCAGCCCTTCTGCCTCCCACACCTATTCCGCTGCCCAGGGGACACTGCCCGCAGCACGCCACACTCAGACCCTGAAGCATTCAACCGTCGGCACTCCGGGGCTTCAGATGTGAGAGCAAGAGCAGCTGCTCAGGAACAGGTATTGCAGCGAATGCTGGCAGGGCCAGGCTGTGGGATTCCTGTGCTCAGCCTCCTGCTCTCTGAACGCAGAAAGGCGGGAGGTGGGGTGGTTTCTGGCATGTGAGAGCTGCATTTTAAGTATCTGCACAGATGGGGTGCTCCTCTGAAATACACCATCAAGCCGTGACTGAGAGGCATGTCAAATCCATGCTACTGCTCAAATCCGTGCCGCTGCCTGTCCCGACTACAGATGCCCATGGTCTGCTTGGTAGTGCCAGGGACTGTTCCCCAGGAGATTGTGTTGGGGTTTATAGAAATGCCCAGCAAATGGTGGAATGTGCTGCTACCTGGCTTGCATTTTTGTTTGTAGATGAATGTGAAGTTAGTATTTTCTTTTAAACAGTTCATGAAGAGTCCCCCCCCTTCCTTCTCTTTTTAAGTTTGGCCCTGCAGAGTTTTGAAGGTACGTATGGGCTTAATAGGTCATGCCAAAGGATGCTAAAGCGAGCCTGATGTGACCGGAGGCACCCGCTGTGCGGGTCTGTGTGATTAACAGTTGTTACATTGTGCTAGGTGCTTATTACATGGAAATTCTTCTTGCTAGAGCCGCCCGCATCATCGCAGTTGTCACCGTGGGAGAAGTGACACTGTTGCAGCAATAGGCTGGATACTCAGAGGGCACCCACCTTTTTCTGGCCTTTTTTTTCCCGTGTTTCTTGCTAACAAAAGAAAGGCCCCTTGTGACCCTGTCTGCAGTTTATAATGTCTTGTCATAGCTGGAACGTGATTTTAACAACACCTTGTTATGTGCGGTGTATCCAGTGGCTCAGAAAGCCCCTGAATCCTCAGTTTATTGGAAGAACAACAACTTCCCCCTGCCATCTGTAAGTTCATATTTGCCCCTAAAAGCCAGGGATTGTTTTTGACAGGATGCTTCAGAAGGAAAGGGCTGTAGGCACAAAACCCCCTCTCCCCACAGAGTCGATCTAAAATCCAGACTTTACAGTCTAAGTGCAAGAAAACTCAGCACGGGCAGATTGCTCTTGGCCCCTGCCTGGCAGGGTGTTGATTAATAATTTGAACCTGCAAATCCTCTTTCAACTTCTGTGAAATCTAAATTGTCCATCTGAGGCTTGCTTCTTTCAAAACAATTCTACTGTGATTTTCACTGCTAGCATAATTCTCTGTAAAATAGATAACCCTGTCAGTGGCAAAGCTGCGCCGCACACCTGGAAGGCAGCACAGCTGCCCGAGTGCTGGTGTACAAATGTGGAGAGCAGGCGATAACTGGAGAAGATCAGAATTTAAACTGAGTTCAGTTCCTATATATCCAGCTGTATTCTGCTTCCTTTGCACTATACCATATATGTCTGTTTCAGGAGATTCTTTTTTTTTTTTTTTTTTTTTTATTATTAAGACTGAAATTTTGAGGGTAGAATGTGAGAGATTGGAATCTTGACACCTTAAGGAGTCAAGGTACCCTGAGGCACTTCAGAAAATCTCAGCTTTTGGACTCCCCAGAAGATAATGGTTCAGACACTTATTCAAACAAGTCACTGTTTGATCCTGCTTCTGCTGCTGCATTCTCCCTCTGGGCAGAAGGAGCTGGTTTTCTGGAATACACAACAGGTTTCTGTAGGCTGAATTATGGGCTTTTCCACGCATGGGCTGTGTGCGTGCTGGTCCTGCTGGGTGGATGGTTTTTAGGAAGGATGATGCCAAGCATGGACATATATGGCATAGTTTGTGAACTTACCTTGTTATGAGATGCTGTTGTGGTTTATGATTAACTATTCTGTTTCCATTTTGGATCTTTTTTAATGGTTTTGGGAAAAAGATATAATATTTTCTTGCATCAGTGCAAATCCATAGTAATTGTATTAATGAAAGAAAAAACTCAACCACCTGGTTTTAGAAACAGTGAGAAAAAGAATCACCTCTGTTTGTGAAAAAGGACCTTCTTGCCCAGTAATTCAATACTGCTCCATCATCTCAGTAACGAGAGTTCAGCTCCTAATGGCAGCACATTACAAAAAAGACTGTACAATTTAAACATGTTGTAAATCCAACTAATAAGTATAAATTGATTTTTAAGGGGAAAAAAAGTGCACAAAAGTAGTCTTTTAACATATGTTTCAACTCTACAGAAACCTTACTTGAATGGGATTTCAATGTGCTTTACCTATTGTGTTGCAAACTTTTTCAGACTCTGTCAAGTTGTACTAAAGCTTTTAAAATACAGATGGTGGTAAAATCCCCAGTGGAAAACAGACTTCTATTTCAAACTTCAGTTCTGGTTTTTTCTCTTCTAGTTCACAGCAGATTTTGACAGATCAGAAGAAATATTCACAGCTTGATGCAGCTGGATTCTTCTTTGGCATGAGCAGAAACATCTGGCCCCAAAACGGTGCATTTTACCAAAGGGCCAAAATACATGCACATGCATCTGTTGTGCTAATATATTTTCCTGTGAACTCAGATGTTAATTGCTTTGTTTTGCCGAGACAACAGCGTTGGTTCAGTGAATAAGATTGTTTCCTTTAGCCCTCTGTTAATGGTTTCCTTTAGCGGTAATGCTGTTTTAAATAGGAAACTGTCAGGTACATTGTGAATAGCAGTAAGGTAAAGTGTTTAGAGCAATGATATTTATAGTGCAATGGTATCTTGACATGTACTGTTATGTAGAATTTGCATATCGACTGAGACAACTGTTAGCACAAAAGCTCCATGTGAGACCAGTTTTACATCTCTAGGAGACATGTTCAATTTTTGCATTGTAATTTTAGAGGCTTTTGCTATTCCCACTTGATACTTCTAGTGTCCTCTTGCTGCTCGTTCACAGGCAGCAACAAGGGAACATTAAAGATCTGAATAATTACTTGGCTATCTACTTCTACCCGTAGTTCTGCCTTGGTGAGTTTTGTTATTTTGGGCTTTTTTTCCTTCTCCCAAACCTGCTCTTACAGACAGAGCTACAGTTCAGAGAAGTCCTTTTGCTGACTGTTGGTCTCTGGATTGAGCTCTCAGTTTTGTTCCCCCTGGTTATAGCAGGTCTGGGCCCCACAGCTGCTTGTAAAGAACCTGCCGTGTGATAGAACTTGATCATTTCCCAAATCTGTATCCAAGGTACTTTGAAGCCTCCTGCCTTCAGGCAGCACTCAGACACAGGTCTTTCTGCCTGGAGTTAAACCTCAGTGTCCAAGATGGTTGCTATTAAAAGCTGTGGTGTTTTTAGCCATCCATTTTTCTCTGCAGCTGTAGCCCTAGCCTTATCCCAGGTCCACTGCTTAACGTTCCTAAAGTCACGTGATCTCTTCATTCCTTCCTGAAGGGATGATAATATCACCCACTGCACATCCTTGCTGTTTAAACTCGACAGGCATTTGCAGAGTATTTGGAGATGCTCTCAGGAAATATTAGTAGGATCATTAATAAATGCATCTTGCTATTACTTTGTTATCCTCTGCGGTGCTGTTTGTATAACTGTAGACTTTCCCACTGAATCAGTAGAGAAAACAGATGCTTGTTACTGTTTAAAATACCTTTCTGCATCAAGTGTGACAAGGAAGATAAGCATTTCCTGCAGCTAAGACTGTTCTTATGGGAAGGACTGCAGCAGTTTAAGTTAACTGAGTTGTTTCTTTAATTTTGCTTTAAAAGCTGCTTGTTCCAGTTCAGATTAGACTGATTCATAACTTACTTAACCTGAACAAAACTGAAGTTTGGCTTATAGCGTGATAAGCATGCTGTACACAGCAGTTTAAATCAGCTCCAGGTCAGGCTTTTAGTTGAACTAGTGGACTTGCTTTTTCTGGTGCTTGACAGGCCTTGGTGCCCTCTGTGAAGTGATGCAGACACAATGGCTTTTGTTTCTCTGGGCCTGCCTTAGGCAGGTCTCCCCTCCTCTGAACCCAGCTGATCCCCAAGCACAGCCTAACTGCTTTGTGAAAGGAAACCAGGAAGCTTTGCTCTCCAGAATCAGTGGGGAGAGGATGTCTCCCCACACAGGGAGCAGTTCAGACCAGACAAATAACCTTGAATAGACGGTGTGACCATTTGCCTCATGGTTACTTCTGAAGTTTGCCCTTTCAGCCACATCAGGATGCAGTTTACCCATTTGGAGGATCATGGTCTTCCAACTGCAGGGAGATGATTAATCTTCAGCAGGGCTTGCTAGCATGTTTGGTTTGTTGTTTGATTCCCTCCCCTCCTTCTTTTTTGTCTGTAACCATCACAAGAAGAATAATCCAGCCAAACAGTTTGGGGTTGGATTTTGGAGGCATGCAAGCCAGGGAGAGCACTCAGAAAAGAACACTTGAGTTAGCTTTACTGTCACGACAGAAAACGCAGTATGAAATCCAGATCCCATTTTTTGCTCAAAGCTACAGCGTTTCAGTCAGTCCTTTTGTGTCTGAGACATTTCAAAAGCTATGGTTATAGGGACTACATAGTTAGTGCCAAGCCCCTCTGCCGCACATAATGAGAGCACAATATAGGCCAACAAGAAACATTTTCTTCCACCATAAATGGATGCAGTCTGCATTAAATAGGAAGAAGGTAGGGCAGGCTCTGAGTCCATCTTTACCGAGCTTTCTGTTCTTTCTTCACTTCCTCGCATCTTTGGGTAATGTGCTGTATCCCTTGATGATAGCAAGTGTCAACCAGCTATTTCACAGAGCTCTGGGCTTAGCCTAACAGCAGTGCTGCCTTCTAAAGAGCTGCTTCCCCTTCCTCAGCTGTGAATGTTAATCTCAAAGTTCAGTGATCATTAACCAAGATAATTGTCACCCCTTTTTAGTTATTCAGGGCTGAAAATTACCAAAGGGCTTCACCTTAGTTGCTTGGGCTGTAATTATTCTTAGATTTTTGTTTTCTTCGGGATGTCAAACAGCAAACAGGATGTCCCCTGGGCATTTAGAGGAAATTGCTTCTGTGTTTCTTTGTGGAGCTGGCTGTGCTCGCTCTGGTAGTTTTAACACACTTTTCTCAAATCAAAAAACTTGGAGCGGTGGTATAGGCTCTCTTACTGAAAGCTTCCTTGACAACACCAGTATCTTGACCGATCACAACCAAACAGCAGCGATGTCTCAGATTGCCTCTGCTTCAAGTGCAGAGCCAGGAACCTGAAAGGTATGCTCTGATTTTTGCCAGAGTGGTTTGGTTCATCTGTTAGTGGAGGAAGCCTGAAGAAAGTGCTTCTGGTTCTTGTTGAAACTTAACTGAAGCAGCTGTGATTAGCTTTCCATTGCCGCTGGGGAGCAAAGATCTCTGCCAGGGAAAGGACAGGTCCCATTAAGTCTAGACAGAGAGCAGGTAGGGGCTTGGTAGAGTTTCAGTTAGCAATAAAAGCAAATCCTAGGTCTGACTAGAACAAGGCAGAATTTGGAATGGAAATATTCATGGTGGGGCGTGTGTAGGTTATCTCTGCTTTGCTGAATTCACATCATACCAGAACTCGTGCCAACTGTCTGTCAGTCAACCCTCTGCATTGACATGGTGGTTCTCTTGCTTTTAATGCCAGCTTTCCCCCCCAGCTGCTGCCAGGCTGGAGCCTTGCTCCTAGGTTTTACGGGATCTTCGATATAACAGGGACGTGATTGTGGGCTGGTTTGCAGAACAGCTGAAAACACACGATGCTAGGCCTGATCTTGCGTACGTGAAGGGCTGTCTGTAATATAAACTGTGCCACTGTAGCTTAGCCTTACACCACTGCTGGACAAAAAATTGGTTGGGTCTCTGGTATCCATTTCTGCTACATGCAGGTTCCCCCTTGAGATGTTCTGAGGCCACAGTGTGACCGTCCTGCTGAGGGGAGGGTACGAGCTCACGGCTGTGCCTCTGGCTGCTCAGTGCTTTGAGCTCTGACAGCAGTTTCTGCAAAATTCATCATTCACTGGATAGCCCTTGTATTTATTTATTTACTTGGTTTCTTTTCTTTCTTTAGTTTATTAATTGCATATGTGGCTTTATCTGGAAAAAATGGCATGCAATTTCTGCATTCCTACAGTAGCATATGTTTTATATATATGGTTTATAGTGATGGTACTGATTCCTGAATTAATTTGAACAGCAAATTGTTGTTGTATCTGCACACAGTATGTCTTTTCTTTTTTTAACATGTATTATATGACACACATCTGGTGGTGTTTTAATTGTGTTATTGTGGTGCCTCAGAGTCCTAGTAATGAATTTGAAACCCTACTGCAGCAAGCATGGATTTTTCACGTGGGACGCTTGGAGGGTTTGAATGAATTGAGGAAGAATGTGGCTGCTTTTGTCCCTGCCTTGAACTACGGACAAGGTCCCACAGGGGTTGCAGGCTGCCATTACAAAATCCTCCTTCACTGTCAGCATCAGGATGTTAACACTTTCGTTCTGAGCCCTAAGTGAGGATAGATCTGCAGGGCATCACACCTGGATAGTTGGTGACAATTTTGCCATTTCTGATGGTGGTTTGATTGATCTCTGTGATCCATGTAAGGAGGACAACTATCCAAGTGTGTACCATGGGTTAGACTGTAGCTGCTGTGAGTTATCCGTTCAGAAAAGCTTTGCCTTGGACTTGCCCTTGGCAGACTGTACAGAGCCAGCCTTCCAAAACCATTCCTGTCAATGCTGTATCCAAGAGAAAGTGGCCTCTCTTCCTTTTGCTCAGGGATGGATTAGTTCCCTTTGGTTGCAGGATTATGTTGAAAGATCATATGGAGATGCTTGTGCACTGTGACCCTCCCAGCTTTCCCAAGCAGCTCCGTTTGGCAGCGCAGTCTCTTCCATAGTAGCTGCAGGTGGCTGCCTTTGCTCCTCATGATCGTAGTGCGGCTCTGCTTTGAGATACATTTTTCCTCACAAGGTGTGTTTTCCAAGGAGTCTAAGCAGCTGCCTAAAACTGCTTTCCTCTCTTCCTTATTTATTTCAAAATGGTGATTGTTGGCATCTATGAATTTTATCTGCAGTGGCTTTGATAATATTGTTCTCAGACACTGATGGAACTATTGAATAACTGCAAGTCTTGTTTAAATCCTTTTACCTTCTGTGGCAAGCATTAATGATTATTTATTGACACCACTTTTTGAGAACTTAGGCAATACATTTGAAATTAAAAATTTGTTTTATTGATATTTATATTGCACTGGTTTTTATCAGAATGTCTTGCAGTATGAGAGCATCAGGAATCTCAAATTGATCACATTTGTTCAGTTCCCTTTTCAACCAAACTTGGCAGAGAGATGAAACCAGGCAAGCCTGGTATCATGGCAGCATCCTTATAGTTGCCCAGCCAGTCCTGGGCGCTTCTCTGAAATATTTCCCCAATGTTTTCCAAGGACAAAGCAGAACTGCATTGAATTGACATCATTAGTGACGTGTTTACCTTGCTTTTGGGGATCTTCTCTTACTAAAATCACTTTTGAAGGTTATCATCAACTTTTATCTATGATTCAAACCCCTTGCTTTTGGTGAGTAACGTTATTAGAAGAGAAATACTGTAGTATACAGAGATTTTTTTTTTTTTTTCCTTGGTTGAATTTCCTGATGTATTTTGAAACATCTCCTGCAGCTTTGGACAATTGAATATGTATATCAAATCTACTTTTGCTTTGAACATCACAGCTGTTGATATTAGCCTTTAATAGATGGTATCTGTGTGCATAGATGGCAGCAATGTTAAAGCTGTCAATTTTGATTGCCTCCTACATGGTGTTTAAAAGCATTGCGTAAACTCAGCCTAATTTAGTCCGTTGGCTCCAGCTGAACACCAGCTCTCTCCTTGCTACATGGATGCTTAGTCAATCATACCTCCGTCCTGCTCAGAGTTACTTCCTTACAGCAATCCTTTCGATATGGTCAGCTGCACTGCAGTTGGTAACACTTGATGCATCTGTTGTAAGAGTCCTGAGCTGATCTCTCTTTAGCGTATCCATTTCTTTCCCATCGCTGAAAAAATGTGCAAGATCAACTTCTCATTCAATGCATATTGAATGGCATTTTATAATCGAGAATCACAGGTCCGAATCACCTTAATGTGAAACTTGAAGCTACAAATCTTGTTTAGTAACTTGCTTGAGGCTTTCACCTCCCTCATGGAGTATTTATTGGATGCTATTCCCTTAGACCCATCGCTAAATTAAAGTGCAGTTAGGGCTTCCGATTCTGGCTGAGCCTTACAGCTGGTGCAGTAATTACTCGGTGCTGCCATTTCATTGCTGGTGATTACGTCTGTCCCTTGTCCAGCTCTGGTTTCGTCGTCATCTCCCAGCTTTACAGACTGCTTCTCTTCAGTCACCAAGCTGTGTGTCTTTTTTATGTGTGTTTATAGGTGCCTTTGTTTATTTATAAACACAGACTAAGGCGCCTCAATAATTTTATTTCATTTCTTGGTGTTTTATTCACCAAAGGAGTGCAAGGAGTCCTGACATTTTTTCTCTGGCAATTGCTTATAGTCTGCTGTTGCAACAGGACCTGATAAGTCATCGACTGTGATGGGCCCTGTTTTATTGCTGGGTTTGTGCTGTAGCCCATGAATCTCTAAATTGCACGTTACCCCATTATCACCCTGCCTGCCTCTCCAGACAGCCCGGAGGGCCTGGAGGTGCCGTCTGTGTAGCCCGTTGTGGACGGCAGGTTTTAGCTAAGTTGGTTAGGAATGCTATTTACCCTTCACCAGTCAAAGTCTCACTCCTGCACACACGCTAGCGAGCTGTAACCTAAGCAGGTCTACACTGACACAGTTTATCATTGACGTATGTCAAACCCAGATTTTCCCAGCTGTCTACTACCATCTGCCAAGTACGGCTGGGGGCATGCAGAGTGCAGTTTGCAATGCAGGCCTGATGGCAGCTGTAAAACCGAGCAGTTTTGCCTGCTTAAGCACCAGCTCTTTTCCAAAATAAGCATTAGCTCTCGCATCGCAGCGAGCCTCCTGGTTCCGAGAGCGCAGGCCGTCGCGGGGAAGCGGTGCCGGCTCTGCTGCGCAGCCGAGGCCACCTGCCAGATGAGAAGCTGTGAAAAATCTTTGCGGCGGTTCCAGTGCATTAGTTCAGCTGCAGAAATGCCAACCCTGATGCTTCCTTTGGCCTCTCTGTACAGGGCACTAATGAAAAAAGGTTTCTCTGGCCTCCAAGGGCACTGGCCCACTCTTTTGGCCACAGTTATCAAAAACTGTGAGATCAAACATGTTTTTTTTCTTCAGTTAGGCCTTCAGAAAGGCAAAACGAGCCAGCCAGTATTCAGCAGAGTCGGCGTGGGCACCGTAGGAGGCTTCAGGCTGCCGTGCCCCTCCGTGATCTGAGCAGAAGTAGTGCTTGGTATTGCTAGTGGGATGTGCAGCAGTGTGGACAGAGATGCAAAACCAGACCTGGAGAAGTGTCTCTTGGAGAGCTGAAGCTGGGCTCATTGTATGGTGTTACTCAGGCTAACACGAGCATCATCCAGCAATTCCTCCAAAAACCACTGAGCCAATGGACCACTCCAAATGAGCTCTGTTTTGCTTTTTTCTTAAAAAAAGAAAAAAAGAAGAGGGTGACTCTTGTGTCGAGTTGCAAGCATTAAGATGCAAAGCTAGGTTATTAATGAGCAGCTAACGTTGCTCAAGGACGTCAGAAACTAACAACAGCTTTTGAATATTTTGAGTTTTCTCTAATAATACTTTTTTATTCCAGAAAGTCATTGTATTTGCCTTGCTGTAGCAAGCTGACAGCTTCTAAGCACAAAAATGCTTTGCTAACATTCATTCAACACCTCCCATCCCTGAGAGGTAGAAATTCACCAACATGTTACAGAATGCTCAGCTGAGATACAGGTTATTTAATTTATCCAGAGGGAAATGGGTAAGCCAGCATTAGAAACCAGAAGTTTGCAAACCAGTAAAATGTCTAAACTCTAAGTTTATGAAAACCATACAGTTTTCTGAATTAAAGTGTGGTTTGGTTTTGGCATTTTTTGTTTAAAAAAAAAAAAAAAAAAAAAAAAGAGGACTAATTTCCTTCTGTTTTGTAACTTAACACTGCTGATGTTTTCATCACAGTAAGTAAAAATGGACATGTCATATTTAAAATGAGTTATAGCTAAGATAGCCGATCACAACATCCACAGCAGCACCACTCAATTAGAAGAACTGCTCTCATCTAACCTGATGCTACTGTCATATTTTAAAATGAGTCCTGCTTCAATCATAAAATCCTCGGACCATAACATTACTTTCTATGCCATATGTCCTTATTTAGATGAAAAAAAATGATTGCACCCTTAATTCAAAGGGAACGTTTCCCTCTGAGCCAGAACTCAATAAAATGTATCAAAAAAAAATTGTGGAAAAGGGCAAGCAAAGAAAATCAAATTGCAGCGTGTGAAACGATTTAAGGAGGGACCTGGGGAATACATAATCTCCAAACTGCCAAGTTAGAGCAAGTATAAAATATACAAACAAGCCTGATATTTTTCCCAGTTGATCTCATTATGAGGTATACTTGGGATAGATAAATTTTGTTAGAATGCATTAAGGCTGGATTTTCAAGGAAACAAGTCAGAAGTAATGTGTTTAGCTGATTCCACCTTGTTTTGATACATGGGTCTTTTCAGGTTTAAAGTAGTACATTTTTAATGCCAAATGGTTTGTTTTGTTTCAAGCATTAAAACCAGAGGCAACTGGGTGACTCCCCCCTCCCCCCCATTCTGGAAAAGCCATTTATAATTTAAGTGTGCAGTTTAATCACTGGGGGTAGAGCTCTGTGCCCAATGTTTCACTGTCACTTACTGTTGCCTACTTAAAATACACTGAACTAGCCCTGAGTGCAATCCCTTAACAGACTACTTTGGCCACAAATAGTACTTTTTCCAAGTCTCCAATATATTTTAATTAAATTGTCCATTTATATTTATTAAGGCAGTTTACTGTCTCCTGCTTTAGGAAGCTGCTACTGCTGATAGTCTACCAAGAGAAACATGAGCTTATCTGGGAGTTGATAATAAAATGCAAGCATATGTTAGCAAAAAAACTCTTCCCAAATATTGTTGAAACATCATTTTCTTGGTTGAGGGACGGGAGGGGACGACAGGCCAAGCAATTAGTTTTGAGAAGTTTTTGGAACAGTTGCTTGTAACAATTCTTGTAGCTGTGGGGAATCATAATCTTTGTGAGTATGAAATATTATCTGCGGGATTTTTTTTTTCCCTTAGATTGACCCTATAGTCCAAAAAGTCATACACTGATAAGATATAAAATGGCACTCAGCAGCATTAGTTTAGGTAGATGAGCATTATAAGGTGGATTCAATCCTGTCTCTGATGATCTGAAAGCTTGGACCTAAACTCTGGGACTTGGATGCCTCTCAGCTGTACTTTCTTATCTCCAAGCAGCTTCTGCCAAAAGAGACTTACATGAAGTCAGTAAAATCCTAAATCTGAAAGTTGTGTTTGGTCTGTCCTTTCTCTCAAGGCAAATGAAAGTTGATCTTCCAGAGCTCTAAAAAGAAATTAAACTTTTTTTCTTGAAGTTGTCATGTTCCTGAAAGGAAGCAACTTGGCTCAGTGCTGTGTGGAGCCTTTTGCCCCTTCTGTTCTGGAAGGGCTTTCTTGTTTTCATGGGACCGTTTCTCCTCCCAAGTATAGCACAAAGTAGATGGGTGCCATTCCTGCTGGTGCCTCTCCACTGACAGAGATGGTAGGATTAGTGGATTAATAGACCCATCTGAGCTACCAAAACATCTCTGAGGTGAATATTTTAATTATGCCTCTCCTTGAAGACTCTGTTTTCTGTCTTGCCTTCAGAACAGCATGGAAGGAGGCTGGTGGGGATTTCTTTTCCCACTATGTGTGTATTCAAGACCTGTTCTGTAAAAAAAGCAGACACAAACCGAAGCAATGGCAAGAGGTTTAAAATCAGACTGCTGTGACTTTAAGAGCAAGAAAAAAAAAACTGTTAGGGAAGGAAAATAAAAATCCCACAGCCTGTTGTAGCAGCTGTAGCTTCAGATCGTGTGGAAAATGAAGGCAGATGATTCAATTTGGCCTGTGCCCCGAGTACATTTCCAAATGCTTCTGTGTGTGCGCAAGATAATGAACAAATATATTGAGATGGCACAAGATCAGTCCGAGTTTGCCGCTGCGCAAGCCGTGGAGCTCCCAGTAGGAGCGCACTAGCTGTGCTGGGTTAATGGGGGTGAGGGTCGGGAAGCCCAGCACCTTTCAGAACAACTTAAGAAAAGAATTTGTCTCCTTTTGCCCCAGGCTCCCTGTGGCACTCAAACGGAGCTTGTGATAAATCGAAGTGTATTTATTAATAATGAGCAGGGGCAGCGTGCCCGTGATTTGAAAATAGGTGCGCCAAATAAAAATGTGCTTTCCTCTGACATCAGAAAAGCTTAAGTAAATGGAGAGCAGGCTGATCTATTATGATTAAAAAATGGGGGCTGAGAGCCAGCATAGTGGTAATGAAAAAGCCCTCTTAGGGAAGCAAGACCTGTTCTGCCCATTCATATATTCCTCCACTCCTGCCCCATAAGAAGAAATAGGGAGGGGGAGGTTAGATGGGAGAGATGAAAAGGCAGCAGCAATCCAGGGTAGCAGAACTGGACTTTAATGAGAGCTGGAGTTATTACCGGAATGAGTTATGATATTTAATCATGCTACATGATGTCCAACAGAGCAAGGTTCATAATTCTTGGCTCTGAACATGGCTTGGGACTGTCCACGAGCACCTGCAGCATGCAAATTGATCATGGTCTTACAAGCCCTCTGTACCTTGCCCCCCGTCATTTCTTGCCAAGCCAGCGCAGTCTGCAGTGCTGGCCTAGTCCCATGGAGCTGGAAATGGTGTCTTTCACACCCTCAAACACAAATCTGTAGTTTCTGGTAAAAATGGAACCGTGGCTATTGTAGAAAGCTGGGATTGCCTACTGCCAACTTTTCTCCTCAGTGTCTGATGTTGTCAGGTGAGTTATCTTGCAGGAGGCTGCATGGGTCTGGTTTTTAAGCAGCCTTGGGTGTAATGCTTTTGGGGAATTCTGTTAACTTCCCTGTTGTAATAGGCTCTGCTTGAGTAAAACTGGGGTACCTATTAATGTTTCAGTGAATACATAGTGACATAAACATGTTTGCTGACATGGGATTTGCATAAGGACAGGATTTGGAAGAGATAAATTACTGAATAACTTTAGTTGTTCCCTTGTGCCTTTTTCCTTCTCTCCATCCAGCTGTCCAGAAGTGACACTGTAGTCAGCGTACATTTAAGAAAACGTTCCCTCCCACCCCCTTAAAACCTCAGGAGAAGAGGTTGAGTAGCACCTTTCCAGAACTCTCTCTTGATGAGCTTTGGGCCCTGGGGTTAGTGTGAGATTTTTTGCTTCTTAGATGACTCCTAAAATATTTTGAGCAGACCTAAAGGCAGTGCAATCAAACATGCTCAGATTTGTCCCTCGTGTGCTCCTACCAGCTGCTCCCTGAGCTGCTGTTTCGGCTCCGTTAGGCTGACGGAAGACACAGTCTGGCAGGGCCTGGAGAGGGGCCTTTGCTGCTCTTAAAGCAGAGAACAGCAGCGGGCTCTGCAGGTACTTCCAGACAGGCAAAGTCAAGAAGCTGGAGAGGGGGTTCCTTCCTAAACGCTGTTCGTTGTGATTGTCATGCCTCTGTGTAACGTCAGTAGCGCAGCTTTGTCCTAGTGGAAAGGCAGCTTCTCTCAGTCGGCCCTCCCCTTCTCAAACCTTCCTTTAGATGGGTTATTTGGCTCCTCTACCTGAGGCGTTTAATATTGGTGGCTGGTGTTGCTGTAATGTCTAAGTCTCTGGCAACACGTTGTACAAGAGGACATAGCATGTTTTGTGTATGGATTTGTGGAGTTGCTTGTCTGGATCTGTGCCGTGCTGGGGCGGCCATGACACCCCGTGCTGGGGCTGGGAGCAGGGCTGAGGCCTGCCCCTTGCCTCCTGGCCTACAGAGCCTCTGTGGACTCTGAAAAAGTAATAATCGTTTCAAAGGGAGAGGAATTTTTTTTTTTTTTTAATAGTAAATCTCAATCAGGGAACATGGTCAGGAGGAATTTCTGCAGCTCAAGCAAAAACACCCAGAGAAAAATCACTAGAAATCACACAGCTGAGCCAGAAGCAACTTTGGGAGAGAAGCTTTTGACTGGTTTGCTAATACCCAGGTCCACAGAGAGTGCCTGTGAAACCAATGCATCCATTTAGCAGAACAACTTGTCCTCCTAGTTGGGTCCTGCATGTGGCTCATTAGGGTAATTACTGATGAATTAAGGCAGCTTGGCTCAGCACTCCGGCTGCGGGTGTGCGGGCTCCCCTGCTGGCAGGCAGCAGGTGTAAATGAACAAGATCTGTCAAAAAGGCTGATGACCCTCTTAATTCACAGCAGCAAACTAGGGACAGAGGTAGTGCAGCAAGTTTAATAATTGATATTTACTTGGAAAGGTTAATGGCAGCAGTGATGCTTCTAATTTGCTTGCCCGTGCAAGACCTTGTCAGGTCAAATTGTCTCAATTTGTTACCATGGGTGTAGGTGTAGTTTTCCTTTAATGAAATTTGGAGAAAAGAAACAGGTGGTGGTGGGAGCCAAAT
The DNA here is from genome assembly GCA_024611175.1 of Megaceryle torquata. NCBI lineage: Eukaryota > Metazoa > Chordata > Aves > Coraciiformes > Cerylidae > Megaceryle > Megaceryle torquata. Next base: position 135,613 of record JANIJG010025774.1, read on the forward strand.
GTAACTCAAGAAAAACAGCGAAAGATTGGAGTCTGGCAATAGGTTTGGTGAGTCTGTGCGAACTTTAAACAACTGGCAGTTTAGTTATTTTGAATAATACTCGTGAACATTTGCACGTGGGAAGGTGAAAGGATTTGGAATGGTGTAATTTATTTTTCCTTTAATTTGCAGCTGTCTAGAAAATTGTTTAGGTCAAAAGTGTAATAATTTTGACAGCCTTTGATGTGCTCCTAGGTAGGAGCACCAGGGTTATGGATCAGAAATCAGAAAGCTACAGAATTCAATGGATATTTCGGTATTGTGTTTAGGGAAATTGTACTTCTGTCTTGTAATAGTTAAGTGGTTCCTATTTCAGGGAGAAAGAAAGCACCTGCTGTGTCTGGAAGCTTTGAAACTGGCAGGTCAGATACTTTACACCCAAGAGTTTCCAAAGAGCTGGCTGACGACTGGGAACCAGTAGAGCTGGGTTTTGAGCAAGTGTAGGAAGATCCAGATGACAGAAGAAAGCTGGTGTGCCAGTGTTTTGGAAAGAATGTAATTAATGGGGTATTATCATTTGTCTTATTGGCTTGGCATCAATCCTAGGCAAGATAATGGGATAGCTGAAATCATAATTGGTTAATAAAGACCTAAAATAGAATAAAATAAGTGAATGACAATCATTTTATGTACTTAGGAAAAAAATCTTATCAAAATTGCTTAATTACATCAGGGATTAAAACTTTGATGGATAATGGCCGCAGTATGGATATAGTATAGTTAGATTTCTGTGCTTGATGCTGTTGGCCTTTTTATTAAGGAAACAGACAATGTGGATTCAACATGATGAATTTCAAGTGGATTATTTCCTGCCTTTGTACCTGATGCTGACAGTTGCAAATGTAGGCTCACTGTTGGTTGGAAGTACTTCTTGCAGATCCCAGCAGGGATTATCTTTCGTTGCTGAGCTGTTTGAACATTTTTGACGTAGCAGCAAAGATGAAAAATTGGTCTTGATAAAAGTTTGCAGGTGGGCAACGTGTTGTAAAGGTGGTTTGTAACGGATGAGTCGGGACACTGATGCTGAGAGCAGTGGTTGTGTGAGCGAGTGGCAATGAGCAAGTTTGTATTTCTAACATTTTGATGGCCTAGTCTACAAATCTGAAGTATATCACTGAGGTATAAGGTGGCAGAAAGGCAAGAAGAGAAAGGACTTTAATCAGAAATGTACAGTTGCTTGAACCTGAGCATGATACTTTCCCTGTGTTATACTACACAAGCTTATACAGGGCCGTGTGCTCCAAATTGGATGAGTACTGGCGGTTGTTCTTCATACAGTACTCTGAATATTGTATTAAAATATTAATAGACCGTGGGGCACTCAGCTGGAAGCACTATCAAACATCTACGGGAGAGTAGTGATCACGGGGCTCAGGTTGCGGTGCCTGCATTGTGGCAGCGTGCCCACTGAGCACGGCTCCTTGTGCTGCACTGGCAGGGCTGCTTGAACGTGCTGGGGTTATATCAGAGCACCATAAGCAAACCCTGCTAGCTGCCGAGACTGCGATGAAATAGGACAGAAAGAAACAAGGGGATTTTATTGCCATTAAAAGTACCAATTTGTACAAGCCGACATTTTAAATAGTGTAATTTAAATGGAACCAAACTGATATGAATAGAACCTATTAATAAATTAAACACTTCTTTCCACCCAATATTTCACAAGGGAATTAGCAGAATAATTTGTTAGTAAATGAGCCCAGGAATGAAGCTGTGAATGACATATCTATCTTATCCCTCTCCTCCCCCTGTAATACTCTTTGCAGATGCAAACAGAAAGTTGCTGTGATTTCAAACACTGGCACCTCTCACTTGTGTACAAACACAAGCACAACCTCAAGTGAAGGAAGAAGGATGATTTAGTGGTTAGAGAACCAGCCTTGGCTGTAAGAGTTAATCATGCTCTACTTCAAATTTTGTGTCTTACCTCAAGCAAGTTGTTTCAGGCCAGCATCCCTCATGGGATTTAGGCATCGTGCCAGTAGTGACCCTTCAGTGGGGCTGGCCCTGAGGCGCGTCTCGGGACTAGGAATCAGAGACCTGGCGGTTGGGTCAGCAGTGGACCGGCAGCAAGCAGCAGTACTGAAACATCAGCATCACAGTGGAGGTTTGCTGGTAGTAAAGAGTGAAGGGAATTTGTCTGTCCGCTTCCCCCTCACACTGGGCCTTAGGACTTTGGCACAGCCATGCCTGCTTCCAGGAGTGCTAAAAGCAGCCCTTCCCTCACCTGTTAGCAAAAGGGAATGTGGACACGTGGTCAAGCACAACTTCAGAGAAGCCCTGTGCATTCCAAACATCCTCGCTATGGTGCCGTGGGCGTAGGAGTGAAGTATTGACTAAACTGCTGTCAGCAACCTCGGGAACAGGTGGCAGAGCAGTGCTTGAAAATCTCCTTTTTCCCCCTCCCTCTTCTCCCTCTAGATGAAGGTCCCTACAAGCAGAAGTGGCAGAAATAGCGAGGAAGACAGCATCAGGGAGGCCACAAGCTCTCAGCGGAGCAGCTCAAGGGACCGTCTCAGTGATGTAAGTACCATTCAGGAGAAAGCATCGCTTCATTGCCGCAATTCCCGCTGCTGACATGGCTTTTCATAAATCTTGCTGAACAAATGTTGGCATCCAGAGGTCACTGTGTAATAACTTTTTTTTTATGTCATGATTGAGTGTTGTGGCATAAGTGGTTGAGCTGCCTTGCAAACACTATAATCATGGTGCAAATAATATGATAAGCGAAAGATCAGAGATGGGAAAACAAAATGAAATTGTTATTCCTTGGGGAAAAATGGCTTGATGTTTTGTTTAGTTCTGTTTTTCAAAGAAGTTGTGTTAAAACGCTTTTTACAGTATCTTTGGGTTTAGCTACTGAATGTAATCACATAGTTTGGGTGCAAAGTCAGCTCATCTAATTTTATGCTTCCTGCATCCAAGATATGAAAGGGTTTTGGGGGAAAGCTGTCTTTCTCTCAGGAAATTCGATGGCACGTTGAATGAAATGTTATGATAAAACAAAAGCAAACGGTGCCTTAGTGTGTAAACACACAAATGGGCTTTTGAGTCACCAAGAAATCAATGGCAGTGCTGGGATAATTTTATATGAAGGCTTTTTGTGTTAGCAATTAGCATTTCGCCTTCATTAAAACATGATTTTTTACTAATTAGGACCTTTCCCGTTAGGAGAGATTTAAATGAAGAACAATAATCAAACGCTGGCACGAGCATGTCTGAAATATTAAATTTGCCATTTCAATGGCAAGCCACAGAAATCCCAGAGCGAGTGGTTTTCATGTTGAGTTCTATTAATGTAAAATATGCTTCATAACTAAAACCTGTCACAGAAAACGGCTCACACCAGCTAAATTCAATTGGACAGTTAATTTAGCTTTAAAATTGAAAACACTACCTCTGCTTCAGGATGCAAAAGGAAGGGGGGAGGAAAGCCTTTGATAAGTGTAATGTATTTGCTATTAAGGCTTTCAGAGCCCATTCTACAGCAGGAGAAGGGAGAAAAAGGGGAAAAAATGGCTCCCACAAATGTGTTTAAAAGCTGAAAGTATTTATTAAAAATGTCAGCAGAAAAGTGCTTTTGGCAGATTAAAGCGGGATTCAGCTTGACAGCTCTGACAGGGAAATGTGACGAGGGAAAATTCTCTCTACATGTTTGGAGTGTGAATGGGGCGCTGTAAACAGCCGAAACAGTGGGAGGAAGAGAAAAATAACATGTCCTGTGATCTGCTTCCAGGATTGTGAACCCACGCGCCGCGGTGGGGGAAGTCGGCGAGGGGGGGCCTTTTGGCCAAATCCCCTTGCTGCGGGGCATCTTTCACTCTGTTATTAGTCAATAATGATCATAATTTTAGATATACATATATTTATGTGACGAACTTCCCCTCCTTCCCCTCCTTCCCCTCTCCTTGGCCACTCTTGACAGGTATGTGAGCAGGAGCGCCTGGTAGCATTGCTGTACCATGACGTGGGGCCGCGGGAGAGAAATAACGTATTCAGACTTAGCGATTAGCTTGGGTCAAAGCGTTAAGTGGTCTTGGAGACTTTTCTTGTTAAGCTGATGCACTTCCAGTTTTTTTTTCTCCTCCTTTCCCTTTGCCTCCAAAGTTGCAGGCTGAGCCTGCAGGAATTGAGTCCAAGTGCCTGATTCCTGCAAAATCTTCAAAGCTAGTTCATCAGCCAGTTAAATTCGCAGTAGGAAATAGGCACTCTGTTCTTCTAGTCAACAGGGACATTTGGGCAGTGCCTGGAGGCCAGGGCACACTTTAGAGCTTTGCTGAAGCTGCTCTCGTGACCTGATGACCCATTGCAAATTAGAATTTTTCAAATTAGTAATTAAACAGTTTGAAAAGTAAGGTTCATGAATCACAGAATGCTCTTCGTTCTTTATTTGATGAGTGCAATTTAGCTTTAATTATGTATAACGCTTCCTCGCGTACTAGTAAATGTTCTGTACTCTATTTAGTGACTGTCAGAAAGTCTTAGAAAGTCCCGTGGGTGCAATCGGATGGTTTTCCCCATTTGCGTGCAGAGGAATAAAGCGGCAGATTTTTCTTTTTGTAGAGAGGGAACCGGGAGGGGGAGAGAAGACAACGATGGGCTACAGTGTGTCGATTCCTGCAGGATTTTCTGTCCAGCCATGCATGGTCCTTGTTTCTCTGAAGCTGAACTTCCTGGCACATTGTTTAAATAGATGGTGTGCAGCTGAACTGATGCAACCCCTTATGTGTGGCACCGAGGATTAAAAAGCCACAGAGCAGTAAGGATGTAAAGGGAAGGCAGGGATGGTTTTCCTCTGTGGTTAGGGGTTTAGAAATCAAGGCTCCGGTCCACGGCTGTGCTGCGGTGGCCGCCCGTCCTTGCCGACGGATGCTCTGAGGCAGGAGGCACCTGGGCTGTTTCACTCTCCCTCGAGTAGCTCTCCTGCGGTTTCTTGGCACATTTGGCCTTCGGGACTGTTTTTCATGCTGCCTTTCCCTCCCATCTCTTTCCCCATTAACGTGAGTGAACAATAGAGTAAATGAGGCGGGAGGTGGCAGGTTTGGCGGCTGCGCGGCAGCACACAGCAGGTGTGGTGGGAAATCTGTGTATGAAAGTGTCGGCTACAGCATTCAGCATTGCCACCTTAGGAGCACTGGAGTCCTCCCTCCGGCCTCATTGTTGGGCTCCATTTAGAAGGCGCTATTATGAACAGCTTAGCTCCTCTGTGTGATTTGTTTCTTGAGGTGACTTGTTCAATGGGATGCCAGCAAGTTGTTCTTTATTTACATTAATGCATGTCATTAGTCTCTAATGGACCATGAAGTCAAGAGGTGGCCTGGTCTGTCGTGAAATAATTGCGCTCTAAAGAAAACTGAAGCAAATGATTGATTATGTCTTGCACGCACACAATCACGCACACACACGCAGCCGTCAGTCCGTCCACAACAAAACCCAGGGGGGTTTGCTGCTTCTTTGCCACAATGGAAGTTCTGTGGGGAAACAACTTCATAGTAAGACAGCAATTGTCTGTCTTGTATGGTACATCTTTCCAGACATTACACTGAGTGCCATTTATTATGGGTCATTAGGGAAAAAAATGCTTATTATGATCTAGTGAAATCATCTCTGGCTGCAGAGGTTTGATTTGTTGAGGTTGGTCTCTTCTTTGGGATGATGAAAGTTCAGAACAGAAAAACAGTTGTAGCCTGGGCCGCCACAGCAGATGGCGTGGTGTGGAGTAGAGGGGATGGGAATTTGCTGCTTGTTTACATTCCTGGTGTTGATGTAAAATTCCCTCAAAATCTACTACAAAACTGACATCCCTATTACACGTGTACTCTCAGGTCTCCTACAACCAATGCAGAGTCAACAGCCTTTTTTCAAAATGGGATTTTCCTCTGCTGTCTTTCATAGTGAGGTAATTGGAAGTTGCCAGAGAATTAAGAGCCAGATAAGCCATATTGCTGTTTTGTTGTGTTGACCCAAGTAAAAGTGGAAGGCTTGGGCATTTTGTTTTGGTTTTTTCCCCATGTTCCATAATTGTCCTAATCTTTTCTGATGTCCTGAACAGTCCAAAAATCCACACAGAGCCTTGTATAATGGCTAGAAAAAAAGGTTTTTATCTTTTTCTTGACCCATCAGCTTAAGAACTGCCTGCTTTTTAATGGATTTTCTCCCTCACTAAATTGAATGGATCGTCCCTCATTATCATTTAAATAGAAGCCTCACTCCCTGTGAACATGGAAAATTTGAATGTGGTAGTAGAGCTGTGATAATTTGAAATATTCGGAAGGTGGGGGCGAGGAGGGGGAGCAGGCGGCAGAGTGCAGAATTGCTGAATGTAATTGTCATGGATTCTCAATTTTGTTGCCACAAGATGGGAAAATAGACTAATAATTGTCTTCCAACCCTAGTAGAATAGTTGCCCTAGTTAGCTGAAGCTAACACTCTAATTGTCATGGGGGCACAGAGATGAATGAGGATGTATGCAGGGCACAGCCAGGGCTAAATTGAGTGATATACTAAGGCAAAGAGCAAATTGGCAATTATTGGCCCAGCTGAAAAGGTTGGCAGGTGTGCTGCTTTCTCACGAGCCCTTAGGGGGAAATTGGAAATATAAAATATCGACCATAAATACTCGCTGATTAGGAAATATGTTGCAAGAGGTGCTGGCCACTTAAGAGTCAAAACTCTCCTTTTCAAGGGATTGGCTTCAGCTGTGCATAAAACCACCAAGTGCTGCTACGAAGTTGTTGAGAGATTTTTCTTCTCATCCCCCAGACTATCTTTTCTAATTTTCCATCATCCTATCCTTGTATGTTTGTTTGGTTTTCTTTAAACATAATAAATGAAAAGCAGTCTTTTAGGAAATGCAGGAATTTTCTTCTCTCTAAATGTTCTTTGATAAGTGTTTAGCATATTGTATAGACTAGATATAAAATTCTCTCTCTGGTAGATGAATACAAAATAACTTCTGTGATTTCTAATTCAAACAGTTTGCTGTGATCTGCTTTTCTTTGTGTGCCATCACAGGCACTATCTCCCCCTTCCCTCCTACTTTCTGTACCACATTTCCCCTCCTGGGGCAAAGGGATTAAAGCAGCAGCAGGGTACAAAGATGGAAGTCCATTATGTGTGCCTCGGGCTGAAGTACCTCGCTGGAAGCGTGATCAAATGAGCCTCTGAAGTGAGAACTGGACCGCAGTCACACCACAGGTCCATACCTACCCACTTTGCAAACTTTGGCATACATGGGACGTGTGGTCGTGGCACGGGACAGGATGGCGGTGGCAGAGCAGAGCTTGGCATGTCTCAGGCCAGGAACACGTCGGTGCAATAGTCGAGGATGTTACCGAGAGGATTGAAGGAGATTTTTGGAAGGCCCAGGGTAGTGACCTGTGGACTGCAAACTCTTTGTGGCACATGCTGTCCATTGTTCCCCATGTATGACACACGAGTCTGATCCCCAGTTCGAAGAGTGGAGTAAAAGCATCATGGAGCTTAGCCAAATAAAGGTAGCACAGGATAGTTTAAGAGTCCCACCTCAAACTGTGAGTCTTGGGAAACTGGTTTGAATCTATCTGCAAGGATTATAGAAACTTCCAAATCACTTTTTCCTGCAGGCAAAAATTCACGTCCCCATGCTATCTATCTTTATCTTTGTCTCCCTCAAAATGCCAAATTCTTGCATGAAGACTGTCGCAGCAGAAATTATAAGCAAAGTTGTAATGACTCGCATGAAACTTAAGGTAGTGAAGCATAGCTAGAAAGAAAGACTGAAGATTTTGTGAAGTTGGCTGAGGGATGATGGTTTGAATGGGTGCGTGTTCTCTGTGCTTCAGAAATGTGAGGTCTTTTTGTATTGTTCTTGGCTTGCTGTGCGCGGTTCATTCATTCCTGGTCAGCATCCGTCTTTCCTTCTGCTCTCTATGGCCATCAGCTTTAGTAATCTAAGTGTGTTGGAAGCTGGTCTGTAGCTTATCAAGGGAGTTATGGATGTTCAGACCTTGTGTAGCTTGATACTTCACTGAACTGGTTTTGCACTATTTCCAGGTAAAACCCCATTTGCTTACCCAATGTGATAAAATAAGTGAATTAAAGAAAAAACACATTCAAGTTTTGCATGACATCCAAAATCATCCATCACGTATTGTACTTATTGTGTCAGGTCCTGGCTTGTAATCAAAGCGAACATCAGATGCACTCTGTGACCTTTGCCAAGTTGATAGAACCCATTGTATTAACAGACAGGAGTATGGCTATGGAAATTAATTTCGTTAAGAGACTCTGCATTAAGTTCTGGGATATCTTTTGCCCTTGGCCCTTTTTGCCCTCCTCTCACTCTGAGATATTTAGGTCTTTTCACCAAAGAGGAGGGAAGTGAGTACCAAAACCAAGAGTTAGTTTTATGGTCATGCTGCCATCACCTGCTTCTAATCCCCTTACTGTTCATATATCAAGGATACAAAAGACCCAGGCTGAAACTTGCCTGACCCATTGAGAGTGGGGAATTGGCTTGAGGTGCCCTATTACCTTGATTATTACTAAATAATTTTATTTACTTTTGAATTTATAACTTAATTATTATTAAAGCACTTCCTATTGTCTTTCTAGTTCAGTAAATAACCCAACAGCTTTAAGAAACTGGACAGAGGGTGTCTTGATTTCTTTTGCATTGTGAGAACAGTCGAAGGCCCTGCTTTTATTTATACAAGGGAAATAACTTTTCCTGTCAATGGAAAAGATGATCTCGGAAAACCTGCTGAAGGTTATTGGTGAGATTTTGTCATGATTTTCTTTTCTAAATTGCAGTTGCAGTCACAGTGTTTATCACCAATAAAGGAAGAAATCTTTTAAATCCAATTGCAGATTGCAGTGTAACTGAAAACTCTCAAGGACATTGGTGAGGGGATAGTAGAGTCTTTATGCAGTAAGATTTTGTCTTTGCTGCCAGAAAGGTGTACTTTTTTATATCCAGTGTAATTAACACGAGAGCTATCCCAGGGTAGAAATAATTCACTGTGTGACATAACTGAAATGTCTTGTCTGTGCTGTCTGGTTTTGGTTTTAACCTTGGGCTTAAAAGGAACCAAAAATCTTTAGTTGTAAAAGAGCTCATCATCTGCAAAATATTATAAGCTATTTATCTTTATGCACAAATGCCATCTAGCCCTGTAGTTCCACTTATGTGACATTAAATGCACAGACCACACTCATTTTGCCCCTAACTAGTAACAGTCTCTCTTGGAAACCCAGGGTATTCCAGGCAGCGCTGAAAGAGGCAGAGGCACAAAAGCTGGTGTTTGAGCCAGGCAGAGAGGGCCCTCTGCCTTCCCCAAGGGTCTGCTCGGGATTGCTTCACATGGCAGCTGCAGCCAGAGGCAGGAGTGTCTGCAATCTTGGCATAGATGTGTCCACAGCAGTGGCTTCTCTGGAGGGCTGGCAGACCATGCCCTCTGGCTCCTGCCTGCACTTGGGTTATGTGGGACATCGCTCTGCCCATATCCCACTTCCCCTGCAGTGTTGGGGTTTGCAAATCTGAATGCTTTTGGAAAGGTGTGACATGGTAGCTGTTCCTGTAGCTGGCTTCAGAGAGCTGGTCAGGTGGGGTCACGATCCTGTGTTTGAATTGCTAGTTTGGTTGCACCTTTCCTGCCTGCAATGCTATTGTCAGTGTTTGAAGAGCATAACTGAGGCTGCTTGGGTTCCTGAGCTGAAGCAGTAGGAGCTGGTTTGGGTTTTGATCTTGGGTGAACCAAAGCTACTCGGCAGGTGCTGTGCAGGTCACTGCAGCACTAACATGCTGGGTCCACGGTGACCATCATACCCTGCTGCTTGAGGTACCTTCAGACAAGGAAAAAAAAAATACCAGAATTGCAAACAGACTGTTTTGAGAATAAGAATTTTATGATATCCCTCCACATAAGTGCTCCTGTTCTGTACATGGGAGCCTCTAAGTCATTCCAGATGAAGATTTGCCCCAGTAACGGCTCTTGCCAGACAAGCACAGTCAAAGGAGGTTTCCTCAATTTTGGGCAGATGCCAAGTTAAACTTCCACTAAGATTTCTTGTATTTACAGCCACAATTGATTACTTTTCTCATTATTTGATCTTGATATAGAGACATATGGACTAAGCTATGTTTATATCAAACCCAAAGATTTTTTTTTTTTTTCTTTAGGAACATCCATCACAGTTGCACGCAAACTGTTCTGCTCTGGCACTCATAGCTGGTTCTAGCTAAGGCTTTGAAAGTTTCTGCATGTGGCAGTCTGTATGGACCCTCCTAGAGAGCCTGCAGTGTTCCCAGCTAACCAAGAAAGCAATAGTGGTTTGTTAGATGTGCAGAAAAATGCATGCAAACAGCTCTGGAGAGTGTGGGACATGTCTGTGCATAAAGCTCTTTGTTGGGAAGGTATTTACGAAGTGAATCCAAAGTATTCAACAGTTACTAACTTTATACGTGCAATTAAAAATGGGGGGGGGGGATCCCCCACTTTTTTCCCCTCCTGATTTCCAGGAAATTTCATGTTAAACTTGTAAGGGAGGAAGAAGTTCTTAGATGTGAAAAATGCCAGAGTAAAGTGCCATTCAGTTTCAATTATTTCTGTTGTAACACTTTATTCAGCAACTGGTTTTATTGTTTTCTACTCAGTGGTTTTAAATCAGTGGTCTTGCAGATTCCTGGGGTTCTTGGCCAGCTTGAGATGCCTGAAAGTTATCTAAGAAAAGCAGGTCTGTTGTTAGCACATTTGAGTTTGTTGTCTAAGGGCTGGCTCCATCCTGGGGAGAATACTTCTGGTGTGCCCAAAATACTGTACTGAAAATAACAAAGTGAAAATGCTCTGAGAGGCCGTTTCTCTAGGGAGCAGCTTCTAATGAAACCTCTTGTTTCTGTTTTTGGTTATTATTTCCAATTTGTTAGACCTTGTCAGTCTTTGTTAAATCTGAGTTGATGGGGCGGGGGGAGAGAGTGAGAACTTCCACCCTTTCTCCCTGCTGCCTCTCCAAGCGGGTAATTTGCCCTCTCCTCAATTCTTTGTGTACTTTGGGTGAACTGCCCACTCAGCCTATCCAGAGTGTCAGAGCAGGTAGCTGTGTTCAGCTGTGCAGCGTATTTATGGAGATAGCAGGGTATTGTTATTAAACTTTTTCTTCTATACAAGGCTGAATTCCATGACTTATTTGGGTTTCTTCTTAAAAATATTTTGAGGGAGAGATAGGTTTGTCTTAGTTTCTCAAAAGCAGAGATAAATCCTGCTGCCCTTCATTTCACCAGTCTGTAGCACGCTCACTTAATTGTAGAGCTTTGCTGTTGTTTCCTTTTCGCTTTGGAAAGTTTCCTCCATGGGCGCTTGGCTGGCAAATGTTGTCTCTGGTGTCTAGGGCAGTTGCAGGACAGTGGCACAGAGTGTGCGTGGCCAGACTGACAAGACAATCAAGGCTTTCACTGTGTGCAGGAGCCTGGAAAGGTTTCTGTGTGTATCTAGGTATCTTCTGATCAAAAGGTTTGCAAACTGGTAGCACAAAGGAACTGTTATCTTATTGGTGGAAAATTACAAGTATTTGCAGTAGCCTGCAATCAGTTTGCATCAATCTCTTTGGGGGTATTGTGCTGTTGTGGTGATTTAGTAACACGATAACTTCTGGCACCGCTGCAAAAAGACAAACAAACCTCAAGATCAGCCTGCAACAATTCAGTATTTTTGTTCAGGCTTTGGTACCCACTAGAACATCAGTCTTGGAAACGGGACTGCTAAGACTCCCTGAATCTTGTTTAATAAAATCACGTAGCGAGGGCATCATGATTATAAATCACACTTGGAAATTGGCCTGCAGAGTACTTGCTGGGTCATGTGATGTCATTGCCACCACTGTTCCCGGCTTCTTTTTAATTTCCGAAACGAAGGCATATAGCAGCATCTGGAGATAGAGGTGGAATTCATTTACCTGCTTGGAGAAAGCCACTGCCAGTGAAAAACAGCAGCTCAACAGCCCTGGGTCATAGAGAGGGGAAGGGATCCAAGTGACTGGAGATGGTGTAATGAAAAGGAAAAGAACCAAATGATTTGGCAGCATGTGAAAGAGGTAAGGATGTGGTAGAGAGAGGAGCAGGAGGAGCTGAAATGAAGAGCAGGAGTAAACAATGTAATTTAACTGATTCAAAAGGGACAGAATGCTTATTAAAGCTCTGAGAGATGATAAATTAGTGCTTTGCTGCTATTGTTGTTTCAGATAGAGTTGTCATATGGCAATACTGCAGCAATTAAGGCTGAAGGCTCACGAATTTGTAGTAGGGAGCGGAAAGTGGGATATACGGTTCCATGATTGAAAGTTGGAGTTGGTGAGGCAAAATGTGCAGCCCTGATTCAGGCGAGCATCCTCACACTTGCGTGCTGTTCCTTGGAAGCTGCCGTTAGATACTGAAGAGGGACGGTTCAAAATGTGTACTCTGCTGCTGTGAAGATGGACCCCACACTGAGAGCTTTTACCTTAGCTGGGAGGTGCTGTCAAAGCCCTGCTCTAGCTTATGAAACCCTTGTCTGAAATAGCCCTGGAGCCCTCACCTGGAAATGCTCTCTTGCTCTTACTCCTCTGGCAGTGCATAGAATGTTAGAAGATCATTTGAGACGCTCCGGTTGTGAAATTTTCCCCTAAGGAGTACTGGGCTGGGGGAGGGAATCACAAAATGATTCTTATCTTACATTACACAGAATCTCTTGCATTACTTACTGTGGCATATTGTTTCCTCCCACAGAGTTCTGCTCAATCGCTTTCAGGAAGAGGCTACTCCGTAAGTCATTTTACAGCTAATTCTTTCACTTCTGTTGATGTTGATTGCAGAGGTTGACACTACCTATTGCATATCCACTCACATGAAAGAAATGCAGAACAGAGTAGGGTTAGAGTACAGGACTGTCATGCCCCTGGCAGGGGACAGCTTTGTCATGTGACAGTGTTTTAAGAGTCTCGAGGCTTCTTCAATTTAATTGTATGCTTACAGGGAGAGTTTGTTTTTGTTTTGTTTATTGTTTGTTTGGTTTTTTTTAATAGTGGATTTCGGCTAGATACCTCCTGAGAATTAAAAGGCATGAGTTGGGAGAGTTTTCAACACCAGTGGGAAATGCTTCCCACCTCTCCTCCCTCCCCCATACAGGTTTTCTTTTGTGCATTAAATATAACAATCGAAGACAAAATTACTCTATTTTAAGAATTCTGACCCTACCAGTGTGAACAAAAAAAAAGGTCAATCTTCTCTTATTGACAAGCTCTGAGATATAAAACAAGCTCCCCTGTTTTCAGAGAAGGCTGTTGCTGGTGTTGTTTTTCCCCAGCAGTGTCAGAGGTACCAGTGTTCTAGGGCTGGTGTTACAGGACCAGGACACGTCTGTGTGTGTATGCAATGTAACAGTGATGTTTAATTGACCATTTCTGTTCACATGTACCTTATTTGTATGTGCAATAATGACATTTCTTCACGTAGAAGTCATAGAATTGTTTATTTTGGGTATCTTTGCTGCTCAGCTCTCCAAAAAGGCAGGCACGTAGACCTTATTTATATTAATAGTGAAGTAGAAGAGGATGTGAGCAGCTTAGTAATGTCAAGATGAATATTCCTGGAGTTGCACTGTATCTGACTGTCACAAGTGTATGGTGTGTAGATGTCTGTTAGGATACCCTGGTTGTTCAGCAAGTCGTGTATACCCTCACTGCTAGTGCAGAGACTGTAGGTGAAGGCACATGCTACTCTTGTATGCAAATCTGACCAAGAATGTCTCAGTCCAGCTAACAGTTCCTGTTTACCCGTACTGACAATAATTGCTATTTTCACACCTGCCATGATAAAGTTTTGCCTTCTAGGTGAATGGTCTCGAACTCTTGATTTTTAACAAGAGCTATACCCAGTCACTTTTCCTAGACCAGAACAAGGGTGGATTTTATATACTTCAGGAAGTTGATTGACTGATTGATACGCTATTTTTATTTTTGTGATAATCACATTCATTTTCTTTCAATAATTTATGTCGTATGTTTAGAGGTGTGTGATGGAACTTGAGCTCCTATTCAGTGCTGTGTGCACAGAGGAAAAATTGCTAGGCGATGCAGAATTTATGGTCTGATTTCATGGCGATGCTGTCTCATGCGATCATACATTTTATCAGAAATTCATAATATAAGACTAAGTACATTTTAATCATGAAGCCATTAAAAAATAACATGACTTGAAAAGTCTTATGGTTTTAATGAAATAATGTCACAAATTTTTAGACAGTAATGAAACGTCTCCTAAGTTTCCTCCTGTCTAAATCTTAAATCTTTCCAGCATCCCAGGTGAGTATCATTACTTCATTCATTGAGTGATGAGGAATGTTTGCTCTAGGACCAGTTGAGTGCTGCTTCCCATAAACATGAGCAGTTGGATTCACCTACACTTCTGAAGGCAGATGCTGTATCTTCTATTTGTCTGTAAAATGCCAGGCAGGCCTGTGGCACCACATAAATAATAATGATTCGTCTACACAGATTTTATGAGTGAGGGCATGGTTTGGGAATTAAACAATTTCCCACTGGCTATATCATGGGTTGCAAAATCTTAATGGAAGAAGGCCAAAGAATTCTTTTAAGAGTCTCAAGGCAATAAATCATAGGACTGTTTTCCTCCATTGCTGGCTGTTCAGAAATTTACTGTTGTCTCTCAGTGAAATGATTTTGAGAATTTCTAGGTGCTTCTCTGTGCATGTGTGGGGACAAGGTTCTTTTATTTAGCCAACCCATAACTTCTCAGGGGAGGTAAGGCATGCCAAGGCAGTATTTTGAGATCATGAGTAGTGTGAGCTGGGGTTGCTTTTCCTTATGGGTTGTCATTTTCCCTATTAAACTGCCTTCTGCCTCACCATGTACCAGCTGTTGAGGCTGACCATTTCCCTTAAGACTCTGATGCTGCTCTAAATTGATTTAGCATAAGGCAGAGACTATCACTTCCAGCACTGCCAGACCTCGCTGGCCCAAACCTGCATTGGAAGCTGATTCTCCCAGGTGGCAGAGAGATGTTCAAACCACCAGTTCAAGACAACTGGCCCCAAACCAGGGATTGTCCATGATACCTTGTAACAGTTTTAATTTTCTCATGAAAGCAGCTGTATGTGAAACACTAAGGCAGTATATTGGCTCTACCCCTCTTTACATCAAATAGCTTGTTTGCCAAGCATGGTGAAAGCACAATGAAAAATAGTGCTAGCAGGAGTCAGGATGGAGACACACCGTTCTTGTATTGAGTGTTCCTCCTGATAGCTGCACACGGCCTGTGTTGTGGAAGACTGTCACTTGCAGAATGATGATATATATCGTTACTCGCTGAAGTTCTTGTACCGGGTTTCATAAGCAGCTGTTCAAATACCACAAACTATTTTGTGCGTGTTCATTTTTAATTAGCTCATTTCCAATCTACACGCTTTCCATTCACGTGCTTCAGCCATCGTTGTAAGACGCTTGCTTTCAGAAACATTTGTGGAAAATGCGCGTTTTAAGGAAATGTGCGCTCCCAAGAAAAGAGGACTTAAAACTGCAGTAGTAAATTTGTATGAAAAGTCTAAATCCAAGGTTCAGCTCCTCCAGCTGTGCTGCAGAGGGAAGGTGAGCAGGACCTGGGTGTGCAGTCAGGCCAGCTAATGTTGAAAACCTCGGCACACCACTTGGATATAAGGTACAGACTCTGGAGCTAGAGTAAGAAGAAAACTAAATGCAAATGTCTAAATAATAACTCCTGAGTGTTCAATATTCCGACAACTTCATTGACTTCAGGCTTCCCATGGAATATTAAGTGTCTAAATATGGACCGTGCTTGAAATAACTCCGATATTCCCATCTCATTGAAGTTACCACATAATCTCTGGTTAGCTTCAGCTGCACCTAGATTTAAATTGTAGCCTCAAAAATAGAGTTAACAGTGACTTGGCACATAGTTTCACTGTCTGTCTGTAGATGCCACAGACAAAATTTCTTATAAATTAATTTCCCAAAATAAGATTTTATATGGTGTTTGCTTTTGCTTGGATAACACAACACATATCTTTGTCTGTACTGTTTCTGCAAGCTCCTTATCTCATCAGTAGCATGTGTTTCATATCCTTATCTTATTAAATGTATACTTCCGCTGTACTGAGAAATAGAATGCTAGCTTGTTTATGGAGGTTAATATCTTATTCCCTTTATGACTTGATGGTTACATGTGTGTGATAAACTACTCTAGCCATTTGTCACACTTCCTGCACACACAAATGAGATTAGTGATTTTAGTCAGAAAGGTCTGTCTGTCCTCTGAGCAGACAAAACAGATTTTGGTAACAGGATGAGAGCCTGTCTACGTGAAAATGCACTGATTTGTTAATGCCAAGAATTAGAAATTAGCTGTGTGTTGAGGTTTGTGTGTGTCGCTGATAGGTATATCCACCCTGTGGACTGTTTTCAAATTGCTTTCTGATAGTTAGGTCAGTTTAGGACCTAAGCTGGAAAGTAGTTACAAAGAACATAAAATCAGTACATAGAGTTTGCTATTAATGGCTAAAACGTTGCAATTGTTTATAAGGTTCAGCACATTGTATAGACAAACCCAAGCTGCATTTGACCTCGACTCAGTTTTGTAGAAAGCATGGAAAAGGATAGAACTGGGAATATGTGGTAGCTTAAAAAAATAAACAAAAAACCTCTTCCAGTAAATTATGTAGTTTATTTATAGAGCATCTGTGCAGCTGTTCCCCCTCTGAAATGGAAGGGGATAAAATGTGGGAGTGAATAAAAGAATAAACTTGAAAGCATATGGCAAATGGACAGCCAGTGAACCAACCTGAGTGTACCTTGGAACAAAAGTGCGGGAGGAGGAGACGTCTTTGTTTGGTTTTATTTGTTCTTGGAAGATTATTTTTTAAAAATAAAAACAGTAACATACATTTGGCAACAGAGGCAGCTGATTTTTATTCTGAGCTTCTGTAAAATATCAAAGTCTTTGCAGCCTAGTCAAATCCCTGGCAGCTCATCAAATTCTGTTGATTTTACATCTTCCTTGTTGAGCGCCGGAAACCAGCGTCTCAGCTAACTTAGACTGCAGCTCATGGATAGAAAGAAATGTGCAAAACACCATAAGGCTTGCAGAGACACTTGGGTCATCCAGAGTCAACTCAGTGCTATCTGCAACCTTCTTTCCTTCTGCTTGGTGATGAAGCCTGAGATGATTATCTTGTTTACCCAGATGAAGCTGGAACCTGGGCTGGTACAGGCAAGCACTGGGTGGATTTTGAACACCCTGAGCCCTGCTGCACCATCTGCCTGTACCCCAGTCTGCTCCTTCCTGACTTTTTCTCAGATTGTATTGTTGATTTACAGCATGGAGTTAGTGTCCAGCACAGTTTGCTCAGTGGGAAGGAGGACTGATATGAATGACTGTGAAGTGCTAGGTAATTGTCAGCCTGGGAACTGCTGACTTTTTGCAGGTTCACAGACCCTCATATATACCCCGTAAAGCTCTTTTTCATGGCCTGTTTTAGTTTTGTGCCAGCTCAATGCAGTTCTGTGAAACCCTGAAGCAGATGGTCTGCGCTAAGGAGGCTGTTCCCACGCCAGAAATCCTCGGTGCGTGCACAGGCAGGTTTCGCTGTTTCAGTGTAGTGCGTACAGAAACTTGCTGAGGATCACGCCAGCAGCATTCCCTGATCTGCTCTGTGCTTCAAGGATGCTCTCGTTCTCTCAGGCTGGGGACCAAATTGTCCGACTCGGAAAAGCACCTTCCACAGTGTCTTTTCTGTACAGTCTGTACCTCTTCCTGCAGGTAGCATGGTCCACGACCCCAGGTGATGATTGTATACCTTGCCATCTTTGAGATTGACATGGAGAAACTGGTGCCCTGAGAAGGATACATTTCTATGTAAAGATTAACAAAATCATGGCTATGAAACATACAGTACTTCTGGTTGGGAATTCGTGAGCGTGCTTCAGCTCATGGGTGTGGAACACGCTCGGTGACCAGTGGCAACCTTGAATTGTAACTGATGGGGCTTCTCCACCTGATCTGTCATACACTAATGACAAATCTCTCTTCTGTAGGTACGTAAAATTTCTTAGCTAGGCTGGAAAATTCATTGTATTTTAGGATCTCTGATAAATTAGCATTTTTCCTTGCCAAAAATCAATATTGGAAACAGGGCTCTTGTTATGAATCTAAAACTCCTTGAGCTGGAGCCAAAGTTAAATGATAAAAGCGAATTTAATATGTATTTCCTACAATAGTCTGCCTGTGGGCTGGCAACATGAACAAGACTTTCTGGACAAGATTTATGAATAGGGGAGTAATAATTCCAAAATAAGTATCAATCTCATTTTGCCATGATGCCAAGTATGAAAGAGGGACTAGAATTGTCTCTCTCTTTTGGACAAGAAAAAGAATGGCAGGTTGGTCCCCTTCAGGTGGAGCAATACTCTGTCGTCTTTGAAGACAGATACTCAGTTACAAAGAAAAAAGAGACTACAATAAAGTGATGTATCCTGTAAGAACAGTGACAGCACAAAGGATTAGAAAAAATAGAAGAACAATAGTATGTAATAGAAACATAAATAATTTTGAAAGGAATTCTGCCTCTAAGATAGCAGGAATTTTAGAGAGACAGGAATATAATGGTGGGTGTCAATCCGAAGCACTTCTGCTGGTTTTGTTTTCGCATGTTCCTAAATAGCCTCACTTTAAAAGAACTGTCCCCATGCTTGAATTCACCTGGACAAGCTGATTTCACTGAATAAAGAGTTGTTTGCTCTCAGTGCCGTGTGGGATGGAGCCAGGTTACTGTAAGCCAGCTGATGAGATGGCCCCTTGACTCTGGAGGCTGTCCCATAGCCCATGAGCTTAAATGCTGTTGAGTAATTAGTGCATATATTATTTCAGATCCGTGGGAGCTCTTGAGGGTTTTTGAAATGTCCCATGAAAAGTGTAAGCAGAAGTACAAACATAAATAAACTGCATACTTCAGCTCTACAAATAGTGAAGTCTGTGAACTTCCTTACAACACATTTTCCTTTAGAAGTTCCCTTTTCAGAAAGTCTGTTTCTTCTTAGATGACCTCTGCTTTTAATTAGGATGAAAAGTCCCATAAATTTTCACTCATCTCCACAGCCATAAGCAAGCACAAAGGGCCCTCTCTGGCTGCGTTTCAGTCGGCCTGAACCAGTGGCCTTGGCAGAGGGGCTGCGTAGGAGGCTCCCGGCGCAGCCGTACCCTCAGCTTTGCCCCTTTGTCCCTGGGCTGGAGCAGGATGGGCTGCTACTGGTTTCCATCAACCCCTCAGCTGCAGGGGAGGTGCAACCAGCTGACACTGTGAGCCCCTGCAAGCCCCTTGAGGGACTGAGCATATGACTTCTGTGTGATTTTTGCCCATGTTTTTAATCTCCCCTGCCACTGCCCTCAGCTCAGGGACGGAGGGGGGGAGGGATCAGATCTCTAATCTGACTAGAAAGACACTATTGTTATACAGACACGTCCCCTGAAATTCCCAGTGCTCCTTGGCTTTTGGGGTAGGATAACCTTGCTGCCACTGGCCTTGCACACTAAAATGAAGAGTTGTCCTAAATCCATCTTGAATTCACCAGCCTGGAAAGGATTACATCCTGCTGAAGAGGAAAGGCAAAGGATTTTGAGAGTATCTGGTCTTTATTTCTGGACCTTTTTGATTAAGACTGTCCTGAGGCAGTTGTGTCAGATACATGCTGTAGCCTTCTTTGTGTAATAGGGCGAAGTATTTGCTTGTCTGTCTCAGCTGTTTTCACATTGTTATTTGCTCTCATGGCTCTCTTTCCTTAGAAACCATTGCCTTGTCTTAACTTTCTTTATCTTCCCTTTATCAAAACAAACAAAAAGATGATTAAAACAGACAGTTGATTAGTAACAGGGTTACTTACCTCCTGAGCACAAGGGTTAAGTGTGGATCCTCTTGGGGGATTTGCTTTTGAATTTTCTTTAATTCTCTAATAGTCGTATGCAGTGAGAATTGGCATTGCTAGGGTTTTATAACTAAAGAAGGGGTTAAAATAGCCATTTTTTTCAGGACCACCTGCAATTCTAGAAAGTCAGGGAATGTAGGGCAAGGGCAGAAATTTAAATGAATCTGTTCTGCGTAACTTGTGTGTGACGTACGAATCGTGCAGGGGTGGGAGACCTTTGCAGTGCCATTTGGCAACTGGCAAGGCCAAGTACTCTGCTTTTGCCTTTTTTTTTTTTTTTTTTTTTCCTCCCCAGTTCTTTGTTATATGAAATGGCTTTATGAAGGCACTGGCGTAATTCTGAAATTCAGGCATCCCAAAAGTTGGTCATTATAAGTCTTGCTTTAAGACCCGTTAAAAATTTCTCCGTGAAATTAGTCTCATTGTTCAAGTTCAGAATATACAGCTTAGTTTTCAAGTCATTGTATCTGTTCTCTCATTTCTCAGCTCATCATAGGTCAGGAAGTCAAAGGCACTGAGGTTGAGTAAGACAACTGTTCATCACTCTGAGCTGTGCTTTGTTTTTGTGGGAATTGTCTGCTTCTGCAGCACCTTTGGTTTCATTACTTTTTTAAAGTTTGGTTTACTAACCTGATCTTGGAACAGATACAACCACCAAAGCTGCTTTTTAATTAGCCCTATGGTCCATCCGGTGCGTACGTACCAACGTCTTGGCTGTGCAATGTACTTCCAATGAAAGGGAACAGTCTGCCAGAGTCTTGTAACCTTGAGGTCAGTTTTGAGCTCAAAATTGCTTTTGATTATGGTGTTAGTGTGTGTCTCAGAAAAATAGTAAAAAACTCCAGCACGCATTAGTGGTCCTTACGTGGTGCTGCTGAGTTACACACTCAAATAGGATCACATCTAGATTTTAACAGAATTAACTGCCTTGTTTATAGATTCATTCCAGATGCATTACTGTGCTACTGATTGTGACTATTCAGAGTTTTGCAACCAAAATGATGGAAAATGGGTGTATAATTACATCACTGTGGACATGTCTGCAGTGTTTTCTACAGGACTGTAGCCTGATTCATACCTTTGCTGTCTTTCATCTCTGTGCTGTATGATGGATAAGACTTTGTGTGCCTGGGCACTTATGGTCTGGATCTGTAGTATCCCAAGGAATTTTCTTCTCTGATTAATTCAGCACATCTGTTCACCAGAAATCCTCATGATGTTGGCAGTCTTTGAGAAACGTGTTAGGACTGTGTAGATGCTGGGTGTTTTCAAACCCCGGTTCAATTTTTTTTAAACAGGTACTTTGCTATTTGTAAGCAAAAAGAAGTTTTGGGTTTGATTCAGAAGCTATCAGGTGTGGTTTTGGGGTTTTCTGGCCATGGGCATACTAGATGTTGGAATGATTCGTGCTACCCTTGAAATCAGCTAATCAGAGCAGGAGGATTTTTTGACATACTGTAGCAATTAGAGTGCTGCAGATGAAGGATGATCTAGGCTGCATAGTGTGTGCTTTTAACTTGTGCGGCATCATATTCAGACTGCTTGGTAGTTAGCAAAGGAAAAAAAATGTTACATTGAGGTGCGTAAAACTTATTCCTGTTTTAATGGGTTGGTGAAACTTTGCCATCAAGTGTAGTGGTTAACTGCTTTATTTTGCCTTGCATCACATACACTCTACAAAGAGCTAGAGCCGAGCGAGTGAAAAGGCAGCTGTTGTCTGTGGGGATTCCCCCTACCTTCAATTGCAGGATATGCTTTAATACAACTTTTCTTCAAAATTATTCTTGATGATCTGATTTCCATGTATCATCAGACCATTGTGACAACTATTAGGACTTCAAAAGTGGTGTCCCATTGTGTGACCAAAGCCGTGTGCACTTCATTTTGCAATGTAGTTAAGGACACCAAATGGTTTCTTACTGGCTTCACTAGATGAGGACGAGGACCTTCAGGCTCTGGGCAACACCAGCATGAACAGCTGAGAAGCTAAACTTGGTAATGAGCCAAAGATTCAAAATTTGTTCTCAAAATCACTCGTTTAAAAGGCTTTTCTCTGTAAACATTCTTAGCAAAATGTAAGCAGGTGTTGACACAAGTATGACTGTGAGGCTCATGATCAAAGTTAGATCAAAACTCTTCTAGTTAGCAAAACACATTTTCCCCACTGTATTTGTGTTACTCTTTCAAAGTTGCTTAATAGCATCTAGGCCAAGTAGCACGCTGGTTTAAGAAAAAAAACAACTTGAAGCATGAAGATTAGGCTATCACAGTGAAGATGCCAGAGAGCACTAAGTACCGTGCAGCTGGCAGGCATGGAGTTTTAAGGGATGGAGGGTGGTCACACACTTCTTCTAAGCATCTTTGCCTCCCCCTAAGGACTTGCTGGTTTTTGAAGAGCCCTAATTTGGTTTATTTCACCAGAACTGGGGAAGAGGGCAGGAGAGAGTAATAAATGGTCCCTTGAAAACAAGAGTCAGTAACACAGGCCACATGATGCCCTAGACAGCCTATTTAACTGCAGCCCATTTCCTGCTGAAGATTCATTTCTAAGAGATTGTGAGAGCGCTGGAACAGGAAGCTGCAACTTCACCAAACGGTTTCACTATCAGTGTGTTATCTGTGGTCATTCCCCTCTACAGCTTGTGGCTAGCTTCTGGTTAGCAGAGAAAGACACTTTGAGCTGAGCTGGCATCAGTTCCCACCTACTTAATCAGTTAAGTTGTGAGCCATGTGGTTAGCTCGAATCCCCTGGTTGTCTTGTGGATTGCCAGTGACAGGAAGGTGGAGATGCATTGAGTGGTTCAAACAGGAATAGCTTGGTTATCTGATGGTCACCCCAGAGACTGATAAAATTATGTGAGCTCTTTTCTGAGAAGACATCAAAAAAGCAGAAACTGTTGTCTCTAACCACCTGAAGAGTTTACAGCGTCAGGGGAAATTTTGCTTATCTTAAAAGCCTCAAAACTGTTAACCCATCTTCACCGCTGCAGACCGCAGCAGTGCCTTAGACTCGGTGCACGGAATGGAGCTAACAGACCGTCGCGTGCAAAGCTGTAAAATCTGATTGAGGAAACATAACAGTTTAGAGCTTCCAAAATTGCTTTGGCACTTCAAATTCAGAGTTGAACAACTTGAAACATATGAGAGGAACCAGTATTTTCTGAAGGAGCATGCTCTGTATTTTTAGGAAGCTCAGCCTCTTTGAGGCTGTCGGATTGTTGGGAGTTTGGGCATGCAAATTGATGAGTCACTTTTCAAAGTGTAGCCTGTTTGATCAGCCTGGACTAATCTGAAGCCAAAATGATGGTGACTGTGATATGGGCTTGCAAAGGTTAAAACAGAGAAGGCGGTTTTATCCTTGGAACCACTTAGGGCAACTGGTTTGTTTTTGTTATATATTTGCTGAGCAAACCTCAGGATTGGAATCATCAAGCTTTCTGAGAGAGACCTTGAGCAAATGAGGTTTAAAATTAGTACTTTCAATGAAGCCTTGGGCAGGTTGCTCTGAGCTTCAGTGTCTGAGTTCCCCTAGCCTTAAACTGGGTTAGTGGTACTAGTCTCCTTTGTACACTGATGTGTACAGATGGAGAGCGTTTACAAAAATAAGTAAGGTGGTTCTGAACAGAAGGTCCACCTAATTTTTGTCTTGTGGCTCTGTGCTGCTTGTCCTATGTCTCTGTCTTACCATGCCTCTCCTCAAACCAGACCCCTCAGCTTCTGTCCCCCAGCCACAGCTTGCAGCCCAACTCCCCATGCTTCTGGTGCCTGTCCTCTTGTGAATGCTGCTAAACAGGTGTGGGCAGCCTCCTGCTGAAGCAAGGGTCTGGGATGGCTTATAACTGTGGGGGAGAGGCTCTAGTGGCCAGTCCAGAGCCCCCAGACCCCTTGGGACCATCACTAGCAGTGGGGGCTCTAGCCCCTTCCTTCTGCCAGCCCTGGAATAAAAGCAAAGGTGGGCTCGGTGGCAGGGCTCCAGCAGCACGGCCTTGCCCTGTACCTGCACGTCCTCAAGAACTTCATACTGAATTTGCCCCGTCTGATCTGTGATTTGTAGCTCTAATGATCACCGTAATGAGATCCTGCTTGTCTGTTGGTTTTGTTCAGGTTTTGAAATAAAGCCTATGTGTTTGTAAGGGCATGTGTCTGTACAGGAGGCACGTAAGGTGCCTTTGTCTCCTTATGTTGCTTGGCTCAGCCCCTGTCAGTGACAACCATAACAATCAGTGCATTTTTGACTCAAAGCTATTTCCTTTCCTGGTGCAGATTATGTCTGGTATGCATAACGTGTTAATTTAACAAAGCAGTTCTTTTGATACAGCTTTAATTTTTTAACAACAGCTTGGAGGCAATGATGTACAGATTATATAGTGTCAGTTTCCCAATTAAAGTTTTACAGGAAAATACTCTGGTTTTGCTTTAAGCCTGTGTTGATTTCTTCCTTCTGGCACTTGTGCAAATGGAAACTGTGCTATTGCAAAGCATCCATTTGAAACCTTGAAATATTTATTGAGGCTGCATTGAATACTGAAGCAGGAATCTTCCTGTAGGCTTGTTGATGTCTGTCATACTCATATATTTTGTAATTAAATGTCTGAAAGCCTGTGTGTGCGCATGTGTGGTTGGTTTCTTGTGGTTTATTTCTTTCCAGGTTTTGTTGCTGTTACTTTTTTTTTTTTCCCTGAGAAATTTACTTACTGCATCCCTTTTAAGAGTTCCTATGAAATCTTATCCAAGGTGATACCACATCTTTGATGTACAGACATGAAGCTCCTACTGATTGTTGTGCAGAACACTGAGGATGTGGATACACTGCTGCCCTTCCTAGAATATCATTGCTGCAGCATAATGTGCCTTTTTGGAGGATGTGGGATGGAGAGCACCTGAAGGGGCTAGAATAAAAGTTTTCATTCTTAAAATGCTACCCACAAACTGAACTTTTTTTTATTTATTTATTTATTTATTTTCTTTCTTTCTTCTTCTCAGCCCTTTGTCCTGGATAACATCAGGTTGGTGACTTTTCCTGCTTGTGTTACCTGGAAGCAACAGGGACTGACTATATCCAAAACTGTCTGCTGGTCTAGGAAGGCCTGTGACCCAGCATGTTCTCCAAGGGATGTGACTGTGTAGAGCGTAAGGGGAAACTCAAAGGGCAAAGCAACATAGCACTGGCCTTAGGCAGGACTAGGAGTCATCAGCTCCAGTGACAACAGAACATGCCATTGTCAAGCTGCAGAACCAAATTCCTGACGGCATCTCCCATGTCCTCTGGTGTCCTGGTGACACTCTCAAATTACTGACCACTGCTTAGTCTGACCAGAGGCTTGTCCCAGCTCAGAAGGGTCTCATCCACCTGGAAGTTGTGTGATGACTAGAAAAAATGGAGTATCTGATGCCAGGTTATCTCCAAGCCCGAGGGAGCGTTAGTAACTGCCCAGCTTTACAAAGAAGCAGGCTAGTAGGAAGAGCTCTACAGCTGCATCTAAATCCAGCCATTAGTGGGGAAAGTATGGCTGCTTTTACTGGATAGCAAGATTGATCTCCAAACTGGTGATGACCCAGCAGGCTGTGGTTGGGGCAGGCAGCTTCTCTGCCTTCAGAATGGGCCAAGAGTCTGAAATATTCTCTGCTGCCCAGGTGCCAAAGAAGCCACCTGGCCCACTTTGAAACCAAATGCTGCAGTCTCCTGTGTTTATCACTTTCCTTGTTTTCTTTCTATTTCCAGCCAATGTTTTTGGATTAATAGTCCTGCTAGATAATTGCCACTTTACTCTCCACATCATCTTCTTAAGCCTGACTGCATTATTTTGGGGCAGCTATTTAAGACTTTTAGTAATTTCTAGAACTTACTGTGTCCATACTTGCATTTCAGAACGAACAAACAGTGTTACTCCTTACTGTAAATCATTCTTCAAATGTTCTTCTTAACAAGTAGAACTTTTTCAGGGATATCAGAATCAGCTTCATTATGTGAGTTCTATTTACGGATCCCATTTTGAGCATTGGGAGAGAGGGAATTCAAGGGGCTGTTTCCACAAACACTGTACCTGGTGCCATGTGAGAAGGTAGGATAAAAATTGGGTAATATTTCAAAGAAATTACAATAGTTGCCTAGAAGAAAGGTCTGTCTTTCTTCCTTCTCAATGTTTCTTGAATTCTCTATGTTATTTCCTTCATCAGACACTGGAACAGAGACTGAGGACCTTAGCAGAAGGGCAGGAGGCCTGGGGTGCTGGGCTAGGTCTTCAGGATGAGGGTCACTAAAGAGAAATCCTTAGTAGACTCTAAACAAGACAAACACACAAATCTGTTATGTTGCAGTATGATACGCTCTTGATACATATAGTAAAAAAATGGGCATTTATGTGGGAAATAAAAGCCAAGGCATTCATTATTTAAACCAAAAGAAATCGATTCTGCTGCAGTGTTTTATTTCAGTAACTTTATTTGTATAATGGCCAACAATTGATGTAAAGTTAATCGTTTTATCTGAAGGATGTTAGTACAAGCTGTCAGTCTCTACGTTGCTGATGGGTTTCACTGTGGTTGGCGCAGAGAAGCGGGCAGTGTAACCTGTCAAGCCCCACTTCATCCATGAACTTGGTGGGTTTTAAAGCATCTTGGGGGATGGGAAGAACAACAAACCAACGCAGGGACTTTTGGAAGGCATTTCTGTTGAGTTCCTCAGTTGAATGGTGGCCCCTGAGCTGTCGGGTTGGCAGGATTGGTGCGATAGTTGCCTTTCGGAACTGAATGCTGAAATTTGCATCGTCTTGCAAACAAAGGAAATCGGTTTCTCAAAAGCTTCTAGTACTGCTGCAGCACTGAATGAGAAAAATAGTGGAAGTTGGTTTAGGCAGTGTAGTCGAAATGAAGTGTACATGTTCAAACATGCATGGAGAGCAGTGCAAATGAACTTTAGATTAATATGGTGTTTAGGAAGAAGCAGTTTGGCATGTTTTTAACTAAGGTGTCCGCACGCTACCCATCTTGTTGGCCCAAAGTGCTATGACACACTGCGCATCAGCTACTTGTGCTTTCAAGTTTCTGTTCCGGTGGTTGGATCAGCAATCAAAACAGACTCACTGAGAAGATCAAAGGAGGAGGGAAGGTTCTCCAAAAAGAAAGAAAAATTAGAAGGGCAGTTCGCAGTTTCACATTAATTTTCTTCATTGCTATACTGGACAGCCAGGGAAAGTGAGTAGAAGATGATTGTGTGAAAGGGTTGAGTAATGTTGAAATGTACAGAAACAAAGCTGCTGTGGGGGCTGCCTGACAGCTTTTGGGTATGAGGCCGGTGGGATGGATAATACTTTCTGAGATGTGCAAATTGTTCGGTGTCTGAACAGCACCTGCTGGTTTTATCTAGAATTTTTGGGGGGCAAGGAAGGGGGCTTTGGAGTTTTTTTGCTTTGTTTCACTTGAGGAATTGAGTGTGAAAGAAAGGTTCTCAGTAGGACTAGTTTCTCCTTTACCTCACAGATGGTTTACACTTGATCTGATCAAAACCTTATCTCTCATCTGTCTTTGCCTTGGGCAAACATCCTTGTATTCTGTTTGGGTAACTCTTTACCTTGCTGGCCTTGGACAATGAGTGGGAGAACGGTAGGGTTTTTTTCATCCCTGTCAATGTCAGCAGTAGGAAATTGCAGGCATCCCAAGAAAGCCCAATATATGGAGGGAGTGGGTCTTTGCCAGCTAAGCAGGACCACAGCATGGCTGTGGCTTGTGGCTTTACTGAATGTCGTGCTTTTCACTCTCCAGTTCCTTCTTAAGTTGATTGATTTTGTCAGAATTTGCTTTAAAAGAAATGAATTCTTATCAGTGGCTGTGAAATCTAAGGCAAACATGTCATTGAAAATAAGCTTACAATGGTTTGATCAAGATCTCCTGAATTGAGGTTTTCAGACATTTCAATGTGTTCAGTTGCTGTAAAGCTGGAGGTACAGGTGGGAAGGGCTCATAATTAAAGTTGCACTGTGAGGAGCCAGATTCAGAACTATTCATGGAGGAGCCTTGCTGTTGGCATCTTCTGATTTCAGACTTGTAATAATGTGCTTTTAATATTTTGGGGGTTTCAGTTTAGTCAAAGTGTGTTGCCCTTTTACCCAAACCTCCTTCATAATGTTAGGTTTCTCTCATACCACACTTAAAGTCTTGCTGGTGGTTTTCAACTTCTTCCCATTTGCAAACACCCAAAGAGAACACCGCTGAAGTTGCAGAGCCGTGTATTTTGAATTTAAGGCCCTCTGGACCACAGGCTTGCTTTTCTTAGCTACCTTTTTACAACTCATTTAGGAAGTACTCAGCAAGGCCGGAGGTCTCATGTCCCAGGGTTGAAAACCAGTAGCT
This sequence comes from Megaceryle torquata, assembly GCA_024611175.1. Taxonomy (NCBI): domain Eukaryota; kingdom Metazoa; phylum Chordata; class Aves; order Coraciiformes; family Cerylidae; genus Megaceryle; species Megaceryle torquata. Next base: position 163,963 of record JANIJG010025774.1, read on the forward strand.
TGATGCAGTGGGGCCCAGTTTCTGACTCCTGGCTGTGAGCACTGCTGTAGCATGAATACAGACTGTGCACACCACGTTTCACAGAGATTTTGTTCAGTAAAAGTGATCTTCAGCATCAGTGCACTCTGTCTACCACAGTGGGCTTTCTTCCTTCTGACTGGAGCTGGGGTCGGATTTGTTTGGATATTGTGGTGGTCTCTGACACCTATTTAGTTTTGTTGGAGTGGTATTTTTGTGACACTACAGTGCCACGAGAGTTGGGAATGGTTCTGTTACTCAGGTAGGCTTTATAATTTGGTTGGAAAAAATGCTTTCCATTGAAACTCAGCCTGAAAGTTAACGTGTTCATTAGTCACTGAAGTGGCCTCCAGTAGGACGACTCGTGGATTATTTTGCAATATGTGCTTTTCTGGTTGCTTGCACAAATGTAATACAAAAGTTGCTTTTATATTAATCTTTAAAGTTGCAGCCTTGAATGCTTATAATTTCGGCATCCTGAATGTTAACCAACAAAGGAAGCACGGTTTTGTGTTCAAAGCCAGGAGGAGGAGACAGGAGGTCTGTGTTGTATTCCCAGCACTCCTATAATCTTGCTCTACGATCTCGGGCACGCTGTTTGCTGTGCCTCAGTTAACTCATGTGTGGGGCGGGGAGACCTTCAGGGTGCATTGACAGGCCCAGTTGTGTGAAGGCTTTAATGGTCTACGGGATCTGTTGGTGGAAAAATGCAATACTGTTCAGAATGCAGGAATCTGTGGCTTTAAGTTATCCCAACAGTTTTAAATGGCATTTCTTCCATTTCTCTCCAGGACTGGCATCTGCTGTGAACATCTTAATCTTGAGTATTATTTCCCCCTGTTACATTTTTATATTTGGCACACAGGGGCTTGAGGAGATGGGGAATTTTGGAATCAGTACAAGCACAGGTGATAGTTTATCCTTGAATCCTGCCTGTTCCTCTTGGGTATCCCAGTGCATAAGGTTACCTCTCCCCAGAAAGTTCCTGCAGAAGCCCGGCACATTGTGTTACAGATAGCCCCTTACTGACTCTGATTTTCCCCAGTTTCTTTGCTTTTCCAGGTTTGAGTTAGACAGCTTGATGTTACTTCAGAGCCATCCTTTTGATGGCTGGAGACGATAATAGCCTGTGTCATCTGCCCTTTAGATGGAAGGGTTATGCCTCATCCTTTATTCCTCGTCTCTCCCTACAAAACCCATCCCACAATGCACCCGAGCCGCTCGCAGGTGTTCCCGTGGATCTGCCCTCTCACATGCACCGCAAATTAGTAACAGAAGCTAATGGCCCAGCATGCGGCCATCAAAGGGCTGACAATTCCAGCCTTTCCAAAGGGCCCTTTATGTCAAAGCCCCCCACGAGACCTGTCCGGCTGAAAAGCCTATTTGTCTGTCCCTGTGTGCGGGCCTGCTGCAGCACCGCGGCCGGCTGCTGGCCTCACGCTGCGCCCCGGACTGTTGCTGCTAGCAACAGATAAAAATCACTGTTAACCACAGCGGGGCCCACAGCACATCAATCATCTGGCCCAGATAAAGGCCTCGGGCCTTTGGCCCTATCCTTCGGTTGTTTCTAAATAATTTCCAGTGGCTGAGCATGCTATGGTGTAGGCTGGGTAATTCAGTCCAGAAAACTTCATTTCACTAAAAATGCTTTGATTCTTTTTTTTTTTTTTTTTAAAGACTGTTTTTGTTCAAATAGATGTTTGTTTCGAAAGGGGGAATTTAACTGATGAAAGGGATGCCGTGAAAGTTCAGAGTGAGAATAATAAATAAAACTCTGTGGTTAAATGTAAAGTACAACCAAACGGGCCGCAAAAAGAATTAGCATTTACCAGGAGTAACAAAGCAACTTCATACTTTGGAAGATGCTTCTCAGCTTCAGCATCATTCAGCTTCCTGAATTTATATATATTTAAATAGAGATTAATCTTTAGGTATGGATAACATTTTCACCACACCTTTATTAAAGAGATTTATAGCCGGGTATCAAATTACACTTTTAATACAGCCTCGTTGGGTTTTTGTTAGCAGCAAATCATATTTGTAACTCTGAATAACTAAACAAAACTGACAGTAGCAAATTTTCTCCTTGACACAGTTAATTCTTCATCCTGTCTTAATGTTCTGCTGTAAAGCCATAAGAAATTGTGATGCTTAGAGCCTGACAGTCATAGGTTTTGTTCTTGCCACTTAGCAATCCTTCAAAGAAGAAACCATTGCAATTTAAATTGAGGGACTTCACAGGCTCCGTAGCAGGGAATCACGCTCTGTAGATAAGCCCCATTTTGCAATCTTGCTGGCTTGTGCTGGAGGGATAGGGTAGGTAGGATATAGTGGAATACTGAGGACAAAATCCAGTGTTAGATGGCAAATAAAATCTCTGTGGAAACCCTAAAAATTAAATCTCAGTCAGCCTGCCTTCTGCACAAGCATCTTTGCATACTAATTGCATGGGCCTTTGTATTATTGTAGATACTAATTACCACTAGTTCTCAGTGGGAATTGGACACCTAATTCTCTAATGCTGCTTTTAACCTCTCAGCTTACAAGCCTTGCATTTCAAGGCACCTCGATCCTGCTGGTATCTTCCAAGTACAGGCTTGATCCAGCACATGTGCACTGCTGCTCTTTCAGTGATGAAGAATCTTTCAAAATTTTTCAGCATAGGCAACGTTTCTTGGTTGGATGTGATCGTGGACTTCAACAGCAGCTGGAAAGGCTGGCTGAACAACAATTCCTCTCTGAGTCTGCTGGAGTCATAACACAGAAGCTGGTTTACTTTGCTTTCTTAGTGCAAATATGGCTGTGTTTACACTAAAAGACACAATTAAAAAGAGTTAAATTCTCACCTGGCTGGTATGAATGGGAGCTGGGTGTTTCCTTTAAGCTGGACAGAACTTCACCCAGAGCACCCCAACAAAGTGCTGAGCTTCTGAAATATGACTTGTTGCTTTGTGGAACCTGGTGTGTGTTTCATACTTCACTGGATGTATATGGTATATATGAAGAATGTGAGAAGTTTTCTGTAGAAATAGGAGACACATTTGCCTGACAGAATACACTTCTTCAATATGTCCTTCTTTATCTTCTCTGAAAACAAAACAAATTTTAAGGTTGATCCTGATGGATTTTGAAACAGGTAACAGGAAACTATTTTTCAGCCGGCAAGGTCACTGTAAATGCTGGCATCAGACCTGAACGATGTGCCACTACCCTCTTTCCCCTTCTGCTTTTTTTTATTTCCAACTCCTGTGTAATGCTGCCTATGAAATAACACAGGGAATGACAGAGAAGGGTAGGCTTAAATAACCCTGAGGGTGCTTATCTTCCTTGGCATTAACTTCATATCCACATTCATTATGTGAATGGGCCAGGCAAACTGTTTCTGTGACAAATTGGAGTGCACTGTAGGTTGAACAGACTCAGTTCAATTTTAGGTAATGGTATACAATCATCCGTATGGTGATGTGCGATGCATGGTGTAGTCCCTCATTTAGAGAAGTTTGAATGCATAAAGCCCTATAAGAAACACTGTGATAACTCAGTTTCTTATTTTTAGGAAGAGTTGCAGTGCATACAATTAGCTCCTCCATTCCCTCCCCTCCCTTCTTTTAATAACACCAGTAGAGCTTCCCTCCATCTCTAATACTGCCTTGTCAGGGTTGAACTTTTACTGTAGCTGCAGTTGCAGGGAGGATGGGGAGCACAAGAGATCCTCAGGCGGCGGATCGACAGGCATATTGACATAGCCATTATTATTCCATGGCAGACAGGATGGGTTACTCTTCCATCGCACTGCTGCATGCATACATCAGAGAAAAGACAGTTTCAATTTGAATGGGAAGATGAGTGGAGTCGGTACTTTGCTATGAACTGTGCGGTACTCAGGCAGAGCAGCCTCCAGCATCTTAACATGTCTGATCCTTGCTATGCAGCATGGCTAGTGTTTTGCTGAAAGGTTGCTTGTGGAAAACATAACAGCAGTTGTTGATAGATGTTCTTCATGTTAATTGACCACTGTGTTTGCAGACAGATGCGCTGACCTAGAGCTTCCCATGTGCTCGTGCAAATCCCTACAACGTGCTAATTAACTTCCTCATCTTCATTTCCATGGCAAAACTCACTAAAGACAGATATGCAAAACAAGTGGAAAAACATTGGACTGCAAGGAGGAGGAGACCCAAGTTGCATATAATTTGTGTGTTAAGAAACAGCCAACACTGGGTGTCTTCCTTCAGTGGGAAGACACCAAATTTCCTCTTTACTGTGTAGGTGAGAGTACAATAGACAGTAAGGAATGATCAGAAAGTCACGATGTTGTTTCCTCTACCAGTTCCTAGACTATGTCATTTTATGGATTTGAGGTGCTCAATTTTTTAGTAGTAATGGCATTTTTTAGGTTTTACTTGGCCTTAGTAAGTTGATAGCAGTAGTTTTAACCTGGACTTAGCACGGGGTCTTGTTTGGGCCAGATCTGGCAGATGTTAGCTCCTCTGAAACCAAACAAACCACTCAGGTGAGCAAACAGAGTAAATTCTCGCCCAAACTTGGGAAGCTGTCAGGCCCTGCTACCCAAAGGCATCCTCCAGTCGCCCATTGCAGGCCACGCAGGCTCTGTGCTTCACAGGGTTTTGGATCACGTCTGAGGTCTGGAACTGTAAACAGTCATGAGGTGGTGAACAAATGGCATTTCCTGTCCAAGTCTAAGCTAATATGCAAGACAAATACTCTGTGATACCACAAAAAAAAAAAAAAAGATTTTATCCTTGTGCCTTAATAGGATACCATTCCTTGGGACAGAAGAAATGCTTTTCTAGTAGAACTCAGCAGAGAGTTTGTTGGTGTTCTATGAGAACTAGGCTGCGACTTTTGGACAGCATTGTAAGTTACAAACAGCAGCTGGTAGGTGTTGAGATGATCCATTACTCACAGACCTGTTGTAGGTGTCATTCAAAAGTTCACTCTGACACCCCCTATTTTGATTCTATTTTATTTTATATATATGGTGTACTGTCAAAAGGGAGTCCAGAGCCAGTCCCTTTCAGGAATTCCTCTGAAAGCTGCTTCCAGACATGAGCAAAACCAGGAAGCTCCATCCTGCTTTTTGAAGCTTCTCTGATAGGTGTAATTTTAGACACAGTGGCCACTGTTAAGCAGAGGGAGATTTATTTTATTTTTTTTAATTAAATGCAGATCTGCTGGCAACACTTTCTTCCATTTGTGTTAGATTGATGCCTGACTTGACCTAAATGGTTCATAACTTTTATAACTTTCCAGTGTTACTGCCTTAGTTTAATGGTGTCCACTGGTTACTCTGTGCTGTGCTTTTCCCTATCGATCACCATCCTGCTCGGTGTTTCTAATTGCACAAGCAGATGAGGTGATCTGATTGTACCTGGCACCTCTCCAATAGGGGTGTGCTACCATTGCAGCCTGTCCTGCCATTTCTTTGAATGTGATGTTGTGTGTTTAAATTATTGCTAAATTGCAGTGTTTTGAAGCCACAGGAATATTGCTTAAAGAGCTCTTCTTATAAAACAACTCATTAATATGTGTGCTATTCAGGGTTTGCCAAAAGTTTTGTGGTCTGTCTTGCCTCCTCCACTCTTCACTCCTCTCTGCCATCAAAATGTCTGCAGGAAAGTGTGGGCAAAATTCATTCCCCTGTGGCTGTTTGAAACTACATAGTTCGGGCTCATCCTTTGATCCCTCCTCATGACTTTATTTCATTATTCCTTAAGTATAAGGAGGAAAGTTAATGACATCATAAAAGCTAGAACTCTATAAAAGATGTTTCTGCTGATTTACTGCCAATGTACTAGCAGCATGTCATATAACTGCCCATTAAAGATGGAGAGTTGCTCTCCTGCCTGAAGCTTTCCTTATCACCAGCCCTTTTTATTTATGACCAGATTATAGGGATTGGGTGTGCACAGTAAAACATAAAACTTATTTTTATCATGCATATAATTAACCCTTTAATTATGGAATTAAGTTGTATCCACCCTTCTTTTTTATTTAGAAAAGTGTTATTAAATATTCCTGTTTGTCTTCAAATTGCTTAATGTGCTGCTGAGAGAATGCAGTTCATTCTGCTTATACCACGTGTGTCTTTCCCTTCTAAGTGTTACCTAAACAATTCTGGTCAGTGAAGAGGCCGAGAGAGATTATAGAAGCTTCCTTGCTTAGATAAACAAGATTTTTCCTGTTGAAGGAAGTTGACTTTGGTCTGTGGAAACCCCAATCTTCTCGCTTGCCTGCTGCTTAAACTTCCAGCTCTTATACATCCTTCCTTCGGCCCCTTAGGATACATAGTCGGCCTGGTATGTAATTATTTGAGACCACATTTCCCATCACAGAATCCGTCACTGCTTTCACTGTAATGGCCAATTTGTCTGATCATGCAACTTTAGGCTCTCGCTTTGTGCAGCATAATGTGTCTGCTTCTCTACTCCCCTTCTCATTGCACTCAGTGCCTGCTGTTTTCAAAGAAAGCTTGTAATTTTGGCTACCAGTTCACAATATTGAATGCCAGACATCCCCTCCATCCCACCTCCAACTCCAGATAATGCAAGAGAAGCTTCATTTTCTGGAAGTAAGGCTTCTTGTAAAGTATTTCGAGGTGCAGACAGGGGTGGGGGAAAGTCTGGGTGTTGAAAGTGATTCATTGCTCCTGAGAACCTTGGCCAGTGAAGTTACATGTTTAAAATTAATCATGTTCTTTGTGCATCAGGCATCTTCTATTAATGCAATCATAATAGTTTGTTTGCTAGATACTGGCATTGGATCTCAGTCTTGGGAATGCACTGTGATCAAATTTATACATTATTAAAAGCTGTTTGTCTTTTTGTCTTTTACTGATTTAGTTGTTCTGATTTCATTTTGCCGATCATGAATTGCTGACAAAGAATGGGCGTTCCTCAAGTGAAAAGCAAGAACAAAGCTTTCCACTCATACCATCTCTGTTACCCAGGTTTTATATTAATACCTACCTAATTCTCGAGAACATCTAAGAACAAATGTCCTTTAATATCTGCTTTTCTGGGGTTTTCCTTGACTGTAGTAGGAATTCAGGATTTCCATGTGCAGTGCTGACAGGCTGTCGTGGGGAGACGATAGCAAGAGGGATGCTGTGCTGGCTGAACGTTTGTCACTTGTCTCAACAGGGAAAATCTCTCTGATGGTTTCAATTGTTTCGAGCTGGTTTCCTCCCCCTCCTTCCAGGAAAGAGTGAGAAATGTGATGTATGATTGCATAACCTTGTTTTTACTCATGTGAGTGATGGAATAGGAGAAGTTCCAAATGAGGAAGTCATAAAGAAAAATAATAAAGGAAGGAAGCAATGAATTAAACTCCTAGTGCTTTGTTGTATGGATGTGATTTATAAAGAGGTATTTATTTATTTCTTACAGAAGGAATTCCATCTCTGCATAGAATAAGACAAATAATAATGTTTAAAAATAAAGTATTACTGTGTCCATACTGGACCCTGGCTGCCTAGGATCGACTCACATTCATTCTTTTTAAGCTACAGTGGATGGCTGTAAGCTGACAATGGCACTGATGCTGAGAGTCTAGGCAACAGCCAATATTTTTATTTTTGGTATATCTGCATTTTGTGAGAGGTAAAGAATAGCAAGAACTACACTGTTCTGGGGAAAAGGTAGTGAGCATGAAATACATTCTTAATTACAAAACTGTTTTACTTGATCTGACGGCTTTAATTGATGCAGTACAACACTGTTGCCTTCGAGGCAAACCTTGGTACTTGTATAACTCCCTAATAGGTGGGTGTTCAAATTGAATGGAGAATTCCCAGGTCCCTGGATGTCTAAGCCTCAGATTCAGAACCTGCTGAACGGGCAAGGGAAGCCTTTTGCATGGACCTGTCTTTACATCCTGTTTTTAATGTTGATGGTATCTCGGTTTGTTTTCTTAATGAGAAAAGGTCTTCTAAATCATAAAGCTTAGATACTCCATGTGTGCATTGGACCAGGTATTCCACGAGTTCCCCTCCCCCTTGTCTAGGCTTCCAAAGATCCTGTGCTTATTGAAAGCTTAATTAATTAATGAGTAATCAGTTCTCAGCTCTAGGGTATCAATTTGAAGGAAAAATTGATTTTCAAACCCAACTGTCTTAGACTATTTATATTCCGAAAATACTGCGCGTGTCGTAGTCCTATTAGAAAAGGGTCCAACTCCACTCAAGGGCAGGCAGCCTGAGGAATAAATTAATTCTTACCCAGCAGAGGATGAGTATTACGGAGAAGCTTTGAATATCAGTGTGCTAGCAAGAAGGAAGCTTGTGATTCTCATACCTGAATTGAAATTGGCCAGGTATTTAAAATGCACATTTCATTGCTGCCAGACATTTACCTAGCATGAACATTAATAGGATGAGAGGGGAAAAAATTAGAGGTTCAACAATAATTTTAAGTTCTCTGTTTATAATGTGAGAAATCATCAATTAATTCCATACCTGGAATAAAACATGCCCTAAGGCCTACCATCTGCCCACATTTAAACTTGAAGATAATAGATTTGGAAGAGAAGTTTGTAATTATTTGCTAGGTGGTTCTGATTAATTTACAAGGAAAATTGCTAATACCGATACTGTATTAACCTGAGGCCAAGTGGAAATCACAATATTGCAGAAAGGGATAACGTGTAAATGATGGCTTGTGCATTATCTGTTAGGCTGATTGGACAGTCTGATTATTTTTCTTAAGCCACTAATGGATGCATATAAGATTAGAGTGTGCTTTGGACAACACGACTATAAGTCTCACCTAACAGGCTGTAGAAAATAGGAAGTAAATATACCCCAGTGGCATGCTTAGAAATTAAAATTGCTGAAGGCTACATTATGAAATTGTAATAGATTTACACCAGCGTGACTGAGATCAGAATCTTGCCTCATAATACTGAAAAATACATCTATGGAGTGATCTATACTAGAAACCTTGGAAATTACCCTGTAGGGAATACAGGCGAGCTGTCTACTCTGGCAAGTACCCAGTGGCAAGTGCTTTAAAGGCGTGCTGAAAAAGCCATTGTAGAGTCTTACAGTAAATTCAGGCTGAAACAGACTTGACTGGACTATAGCCCAGTAGGCATGGAAGAAGGTAATTTATCTGGAACTCTAAAATACCTTATGGGATCTTTAGCCATAGATGTTATCAGTTGATGCTTAACAACTGTATCTCTCATACATTGTTTCAGAGACTGTAAATTTTTCACTTAATGGAAAAAAATTGTTGCATGTACCTATAACAGAAGGTTTGAGGCTTTATGGTGACATCAAGTAAATAGGTCTGAGGTTTACCTTCATGTGGTAGTTGAACCATTCATTTTTCTTTCCTCTCCCTCTCTGAAAAGTGGTATAATTCAATGCAGCCAGTGAAACGCTCACTTTCAGAGTGCAGGATGACTGGACATCAGTTATGGAAATGGTTGCAAACCAGTTCAAATCTTCTCCAAATCTCCCTTTAAAAGCAATAATGAGACCTCTGCACCGTGGTAGGGTGAAATCATGGCTGCCAGGTGAGGTGTACATTAGACTTTGAAATTTCCCTGTTAAAAACCTAATGTATTTTGTTTTCATTTACACAGAATGTTCTTGTATTCTGAAGTGCAACACCTTCATGGCCTGCTTTCAGTAAATTACACCTCTTGGCATATTCAAGAGAAATAATATTACCATGAGCAGTATTTTTGCTGGATATAGAAATTATCAGCTTTGAAGGGACACAGTAAAAATGTAAGGCCTTGGTGCTCGTTGTCAAGTTGACATCTTGTCCCATACCATCAAGATCATATGAAATTAAAATAAACTAATAAACACCCTCAGTATGTTTAGTTAAAATACAAAATAAAGATGTCCTTCAGCAATTGAGCACCTTGCTAATTTTTTATTGTAAGTGATAATTGAAATTCTCATGTTATCCTGAAGGATTCAAGTGGTTATTGTCTCAATATAAAATACATGTACAGTCACTGTGTACATCACAGTGATTGTACATCACTGAGACAATCTCGTGTAGCTGGGATTAAGCCAGGAAACAGAGCATGTTGGATCCATGTGCCCAGCAGCTCGTATACGTACCCTTGTGCCTGGTGACAGCATCTCTCCCATCTTCATCAGACCAAGTAAGTTATGAGTCTGAAGCCTCTGGCGGCCTGCTGCATTTTTAGAGGGCAGAGGTATCAGTCGTAATGGGGGAAACAACAGATTGGAATAGGTTCTTGTTTTTCTCCTCTGTTTCTCCATTTCATGTTTTCTCTCTCATTGTCGAACTTTCCCTTACCTCATCCTTCTGCTGTGAGCTCTTCTAGCTGCCACTCATCTTTAAATAGTCTCAATAACTTGAAATAGCAGTTCTGTGCTGGTGGATTGTTGCCATACACCAATGTAAGTTGTCAGTGAGCATCTGAAGCTGTCAGTTTATTCACTCTTCCCAAGTCTTGCTGCTGTGTGAGCCAGAAAGCCTACCCTGATGCCCCGCCTTCCCCTGGGGTGAAGCTTTGCCCAGGCTGCATGCTTTGGAATGCAGCGGGTGGGCAGGGATAACCAGGCTGGTATCAGACCTTGAAGTGATGCTGGAATGGATCTGGGCAGGAATTTCTCTCCATGGTCAAGTGCCTAATTTAGAGGAGAGCTGGTGGGACCAGCGAGGGGAGAAGCCTTGGAAGCATGCAGACAGGCTCCAGGGTGCAAGGTTGTCCCCATGCTGTGAGCAGGTCCATCAGCTGTCCAGGCTCCTGCCTGCTCTGCTCTCTGCCATGGCTGCAGTGCAGGGGCATTGTGTCTGCCTGGAAAAGTGCTTGGGAGTTGAGTGCTGTGAGGGCATCACAACTGTCTTGCTCTGTGTAAACTTTGGCAGCGGGCTTGGTAATGATTTCCCCTGATTTAATTGTTCAGACAACTGTCTATTTACCATCAGTATTTACAGAGCTTTCATTGAAGCTAAACCGACGTATGCTGTGTGTCACTGTCACAGTGTCAGCAAAGTTGCAGGCACTTCTTTTCCAACACTTTCTTTTATTGTCCAAGAACTGTGCTGGAGAAACTGGAGAGGGCTACCTGCCAGTTGCATTGTCTTGCCTGGATTCACTTAGTTACGCCTCAGCCCTTCATTTTCAGAGAATTTTTTCTCAGCATAATATGTTTTGGGTTTTTTTTAAGTCTGGTTAGTTTTTAAATAATATCCTGTAACCGCTTCAGACTTGGGAGGAAAGCGTTTTTTTGATTTCTCTTTTATATGGCAATTTTAATTATTCAGACCATTGACTTCATTAAGTTAAAACACCATAATATCATCTATGAAACAATGATCTCTTGAACAAGAGAAGACTTATTCCTACTTTTTGGAAGCCAAACGGCTAAAGTGCCACCAAAGCCAAGCGTCCCTGCTGCGGACGGAGCTGAAGTCAGCGGTTGTGGTCCCAGCCACCTGTGGATGAGATGCATGGTGGTGGCAGGGCTCTCCTGCTGATACAGCCCAGGGT